>MJUT01038027.1:31610-44781 GCA_002080005.1 Gigantidas platifrons
GGAACGGTAAATGTGAAATACACTGTAATCGAACATACTCTGTATGTAATGGCCCACAGCACTGTGTTAAAGTTTGAAAAGATTTGGTTGAGCCATACTTTAAATATCATCCGGAAACCTAAAAAGTCGCTATTTTCTAAGAGAAAAAGGGCCATAACCCAGGAACTGTAAATGGGAAATACACCGTAATCGAACTTAACCTGTATTTAATAGTCCACAACATTGTTTTAAAGTTTGAAAAGATTTGGTTGAGCGGTACTTTAATTATCATCCAGAAACCAAAAGTGTGACGGACGGGTGGACGGACGGACGGACAGACGGACATGAGGATCCCTATATACCCCCGACTCTCGTCGAGCGGGGGTATGACAAGTGTTAAAATATATCCTTCCAAACAGTGTTTTAGCGATGTGAAATACGTCATATATTTCTGTGACCGAGACAAACAGTACACAAAATAAACTAGAGCCGTTGTAGTACAAGGTAAGTTATATCGTTTTATAATACAATGATTTAGTCAATGGAGACATTGTTGTTACTGTGAATGTATTTATTTAATTGTTTATCTATTATTTATTGTTAATCGATTTGTTTTAAATCGTGAGTCATGTCTGTAAATCCTGTTATCTTTTACTTCCTGATAGATACACGCCCTACCAAAACGTTGAATCTGATACAAGGTACTCTTAGCGATTTATTTTGTATGAAATAGAAGCAAAACATTATACATAGGCGGTATACGTAAAAATTCCAAGATTCCACTGTCATGGAAAAAAAACAAATAAACAAACAATAACTAAAAATAAGGTTGGTGAAACACAACAGATCCCAAAACGTAAATAAACATTACAAGAGAGTTTAACAAACTTACTATGAAACTGTAGACAACACAATTTTAAGTTACTTCACTTGGGGACGTGTAACCATTGCTACTGGACGTCTGGAATGAATACCAACATGAAAAATTAATTAATATGCTAAATAGAACAAAATGATACCCAAGGGGTTAGGATTAGGGTGTTTAACGCTACTTTCAGTATTAACTTAACACTAAACAGTATTTCAGTTAAATGATACTCCAGAAAATCTGTTACAACAGAAACGAGATATGTGATAGGGATAACATAACAGCCGTAATCACAACTGAACCGCCAACAAAATACATAGACCCTCTTTCTGCCAGATGTAGATGTTTCTTATTAGTTTCCGCTGTTGTTATTTATTCTAAAATTTCTATGCTAATTAAGAAGGGGACAACTTTTGAAATGGCTAATAGAAAATGATTTACCAACATGATTACGTATTCATGTTGGAATCTTACTTATAAATTGCAGAATAAAATAGAGAGCTATAAAACTACTTCAACTTTTATTTTTGTTAAGTTCCTGTACCAATCCATGATAATAATCTGTCATCTTATGTGTGTTAGGGGTATCGATGTTACCTCTATTTCTACAATTGTTGGAATGAATTATGGAATTGTTCTGAAAATGTGATATTTTTGGGGGTTTTCAATTTATTACAAACTGACTCAGTCAGTGAGATGTTGATGAACCTTTTCACAAATAACAGGACATGAAGTAGTATATAAAGTACATGTATTTGTCTTTGTATCTACCATTACGATCAGATTTTACAAGTGTCTAAGTCTCAATAAATAACTACACTTGCATCTAATCAACTAAATGGTAAATTATTAAAACCATATAAGTGTATATGTCACTCGTTTTCCAATCCTCTGACTGCATGTCTATATATTATGCATACAACTTCTATTTTTACACTAAATTCTTAAAACAAGGTTGGATCTAAATATTTTAACACCATGTCAAGCTTAGTTGTAAATTATTAAAAATAACTTCAAAGTCAGTTGTAAATTCTCAAAAACAATATAAAGGTTATATGTTAATTCTGCAAAACAGTATTATGTTCAGTTGTAACTTATAACAAGCAGTATCAAGTTCAGTTGTAAATTATCCACAACCAGTATCAAAATCAATTGTAAGTTATCAAGACCAGTACCAAGTTCAGTTGTAAATTATCAAACACAGTATAAAGTTCAGTTGTAAATTATCAATGCCATTATCAAGGCGGCATGTTTGTATTAACACTATGTTTTTTTCAATTATTTTGAGGTAATATAGCAGCATCATATGATCACTGCCACCAAGATGACTAAAGGGTAGCACTAATATAAACCTATCGAATAAAAATAATACATTATAAGCTTTTGCCATGGTGTTTGACCTAACACCAATACGCGTGGGTTCGCGCCCGGATTTGTAAATAACAAAAAGGGTGCACTCAACTAGCAGTCGCAAGTAATAAAGTTGATCAGTTGTTTGTCCATGGTCTGTGGTTCTCCGCGGGTACACTGGCTTCTTCCACCACTAAAACTGGTCGCCATGATATAGCTGAAATATTGTTGAAAGTGGCGTAAAGCAGAAAAAATCTAAATAAAAATCCCATGGTGGTTGACTTTTGACTTCCTTTATATCAAATAAAATGTTTTCTGAGAATCTACATCTACATTTTTACATGGAGAGATTCAGCATTTCTAGTATGTATGTAAAGTCTGGTGTCTTCTGATATAATTATTTGTAAAAAAAGAAAACACAATATCAGCAATAAATCCATTATAATAAATTATCGCAGTTATATGTGAGGATTTGTATTGTACTCATCCGTGGAGAATATTTGCATGAGGCATGGTGTTACTAATAATGAAGAGGCCCATAAAGCTAGCTTGGTCAATCCAGGAAACAGGTCGGTCACATGCGTATTGGCGGATAATTTTTTGTGTTTTAATAATTTACCAATTATTTTTTGTAACTGTTGTGAGGGTGTGCCATGTTTTATTTATTTTTTATTTTTCATTTTTCATTTTATGAATGAACTTGATACTCAGAATAACAAACAAATTGTGATCATAATAAACACATGGTCACGTATCTATCTTACAGGGTTTCTATTCTGTGAAAAAGTCATACATTTGTGTAGCAAAACAACTTGCAGAATAAAGAAAAACAGTTCTAATAGAAGGTAGGAATTATCTTTTTTATAGCAATGAATTAATTCAGAGTAACTGTTGTTTATCCGAATAGAATTACCAAACCTGGCATTCAAAAGCCGTAACTTGAAGAAGGACATGCTATAACATGGCTAAAAGAAAAAAGACAAAAAGACAAACAACGACCAATTGTTGATGTTGACATCCGTACACCAACTGAGAACATGGCGACAGCAAAATGAATTCACAAAGTCATACTGTATACAATGTGTCAACATAGTACACCAACAGATAAAGCATTATATATTGTCTTGACAAAAAAAAAACAATTAAGGTGATGATGTGCCGATGATTAAAGTTTTTATACGATATTTTTTTAAACAATTTCACAGATCTGTCAATCAATCATAGTTTATTTACAATGACAGAAAAAAAGTACAGACAATGATCTTTAACGTAAAGAGAAAATATAATATGCTTTTCTTTATATTTCTAATTTACGGTTAACCAAGTCACGGTGGCGACCATAAAACTGTCGAAGTAATGGCTTCAACTTGATGACTAGGAACCCATGATTCCGTAACTTCCTTGTTAGCAGCTACCATGTATCAATGAAATTATGATTCAAACCACAAAATCTAAATATTGTGCAGGCTGTGACATTACAAACATTCATTCCAAGATTAATCGTATTTTAAGAAACTCGTGCCTCGGTGATATAAAGTTGAGCTTGACAAAATCGAGAGTAGCAAAACGTGGTGTACTCCGAAACGTACTCTGCAGTGGGGAGTGAGAGCACAGACTGATGGTTCAATGTCAGGATAATGTGTAACACTGGGACCTATCTACCTCTGATTATTGTTTCAATGAACTAGCACTACAAAGAACAATCCAGCACAATGTTTTCCTCATCATCATCTCTCCAAAACGTAACTTGTTCTCGCCATTATAGCGCTAAAATATTCATAACTTTGCATTAAGCAGTAATCATTTGACTCATTCATTTAAGAGAAAATCCGGAATCTCAATTAGTAAATAACACCCAACTATCACTGTAAGTCTTCCATACACCATTATCTGTATCCCGGAAGTACTATCATAAGCCATTATCTGTATCCTAGATTTACTGTAATAGGTCATTATCTATATCTCCGAATTACTACCATAGCTCATTATCTGTATCCCAGAATGACTACCATAGATTATTATCTGTACCTCAGAATTACTGCCCAAGATCATTATATATATCCAAAAATTACTACCATAGGCCATTATCTGTATCTCAGAATTACTACCATAGGTCATTATCTGTATCTCAGAATTACTACCATAGGTCATTATCTGTATCTCAGAATTACTACCATAGGTCATTATCTGTACCTCAGAATTACTTCCATAGGTCATTATCGGTATCTCAGACTGTCATAGTTCATTGTCTGTATCTCGATATACTACCATAGGTCATTATCTATATCTTGGAATTACTCCCATAGGTCATTATCTGTATCTTAGAATTACTATCATAGGTCATTATTTGTATCTCAGAATTACTACCATAGATCATTATCTGTATCTCAGAATCACTACCATAGGTCTTTGTCTATATCTTGGAATTACTGTCACAGGTCATTATATTTATCTCAGAATTATGAACATAGAGCATTATCATTATCTCAGAGTTACTGTCAGAGGTCTTTATCTGTTCCTCAAAATTACTGCCATAGGTCTTTATCTATATCTTGGAATTACTGTCACAGGTCATTATATTTATCTCAGAATAATGAACATAGAGCATTATCATTATCTCAGAATTACTGTCAGAGGTCTTTATCTGTTCCTCAAAATTACTACCATAGGTCATTATCTATATCTTGGAATTACTGTCACAGGTCATTATATGTATTACAGGATTACTGTCATAGGCCATTATCTGTATCAAAAAAATACAGCCATAGGTCATTATCTGTATCTCAGATTTACAGCCATAGGTCATTATCTTTATAACAGAATTACTACCATAGGTCATTATATATATCTCTGTATTACCACCATAGGTCATTATCTATATCTTGGAATTAGTGTCATATTTCATTATCTGTATCTCAGAATTAGTATCATAGTTCATTATCTATATCTCAGAAATACCACCATAGGTCATTATCTATATCTTGGAATTAGTGTCATATTTCATTATCTGTATCTCAGAATTCTGATATACAGATAGTGACCTATGCTACATAGGTCATTAGCTGTATCTCATAATTACTACCATAAGTTATTATCTGTATATCAGAATTACCGTCACAGGTCATTATCTATATCTCAGAATCACTGTCATAGGTCATTATCTGTATCTCAGAATTACTGTCATATTATCTCATTATCTGTATCACAGGAGAATTACTGTCACATGTCATTTTCTTCATTCCGGAATTCAGTCTGCCATTGACATAAGAATCAAATGTGGATTTGTTTTTATACCTTTAGGTATGTCGCTAAATACCAGTTGTGATTCATGTACTAGAATGGACGAAAACGTTCCTGCTTCCAAGTGGTGTGTAGATTGTGAAGATGCTCTTTGCATGACTTGTGTAAGAGCACATAAAGGCAGCAAAGCTTCTATGGTCCATCATGTCATCGACATTGATGCCATATCAACATTACCCGGTGAAGTACTGACAACACAGGAAAAATGTTCAAGACATCCGGACTTTATTATGGACTTTTTTTGTAACCAACATCATGTAATTTGCTGTCGAAGCTGCATGTCAGAAGATCACCGCTCATGTGATAAATTCATGCCACTTGAAATGGCATCTAATAACGCAAAAACATCTCCGCTTTTACATGATATCTCAGACGGCATGAAACAAGTTCACTTAACATTGAAAACAGCTGTACAAAATAGGCGGGTAAATAAAGACAGGATAAAAATAGAAGAACAAAACATCGTCAGACAGTTATCAGCATTCAAAGCGTCCGTCATAAAGAAGCTTGATGAACTCGAAAAATCGGCCCTGTTGGAGATGCAAACAATCAGTCAGGATTGTATTTGTCAAATGGAAAGAGAAGAATCCGAGTTAGAGAAGTCAGTTTCTTTGATCGAGAAACATTTACAACAACTTGACTTTTTGACAAAGAATGGCTCCAACAAGCACGTGTTTCTTCTTCTCCACCGATTACTACCAATACTTAGTAAAGAAGACAACAATTTAGAGAAAATTTTAACCAACCTCTCAGACGTCAGCTTGGTCTACGATCAACCAGAATTTTTTTTATCTGGATTAAAACACTTCGGCACCACACGGTTAAAGAAAGAACCATGTGCAGTTATATTTAAATCTTTTAAAAATATGGAAGCTCAAGAAATATCTGTCCAATCAAAACCTTCAAAATCGTTCAAATTTGGTTACAGAATAGATAATGCATTTGGTTGCATAACTGGTATGGTTGTTGATAAGGATGATAACCTGATACTAGCAGATCTATCATTTCTTCGAATGTACAGTAAGGATGAGAAATATGTCAAAGAATGCAAATTAGGAGGAACAGCTTGGGATATTTCTTACCACAAAAAGTCTGGCAAAATTGTTGTTGCCTTGTGGGGCAAAGATATTCAGTTCGTAGACAACTTTATTGCACAAACAAAGATAAACGTACAAAATATAACTGATTGTACAGGTATTACGTGGGTAGACGACAACGTTTATGTCAGTGGGCGTGATAGTAATCGTGGAAGTAGGATAAACATTTTAGATTCAAACGGACGGCACATTAGTAGTGTTAGTGGTGTTAGTAGTAGTGGTAAAGTATACTACAATCATCACAGAGACAACAATATATATTATACAGACTGTAGCAAAGTATCCTGTATAAAGAAAGATGGATCAAACGTATTTACCTTTAGTTCTCCAGATCTTGAAGGGACAGATGGTATTGACACTGACCGACAAGGAAACGTTTACTTTGTAGGGCGGGGATCGAATAACATTTTACGTTTGTCACCTGATGGACAGAACAGTGATATAATCATGAAGAAAGAAGATGGTATTAGTGATCCAATCACACTTTGTTTCAGTAGAGATTTCAAGAAACTATTTGTGTCAAATGAAGGTGGAAAACGGGTTGTCATTTATAATTGTGAATATTGAAGATTAGGTTATTCATTCAAGCCATCTATAATTTGTATCTAATAAAGAACTGTACTCTTAGCTCCTAACAACCGATAAACATTACATGTGTGTTTTTCTATGACTCACTGATATGATGTTTAGTTGTTATGGTATTTAACGTCACTTTCAACAATATATCATTTATATCGTGGCGATCGGCTTTTTTGGCTTAGAAAATCGGTGAACTCGGAGAAAAGTAACGAACTGTCGTAAATCATTGACAAACTTTATCACATAATATTGTATCGAGTACACTTCGCAACGAGGGGTTTCGAACTCACAACTTTAGTGGTGATAGGCACTGATTGCATTGTAGTTGTAAATCCAGCTACAATAAGATCACGGTCACTGCGATCCCTTCAATGATATGAGGTCATCAAAATGTATTTCATTATATTATAGACATTAAACATTGTCAATTAGTATTACCGACATTATATTATAAACATTAAACATTGTCAATTAGTATTACCGACATTATATTAAAACTCACCGAGTCTTAGGTAGATATAAAGTATATACTCTTTTTGCTGAAAATGAAGGTACAAATTTACTAGCTTAATCCCGCCACTTGTATTGAAGTTCCTGTACCAGGAAGGAACAGTACGAGGGCATGTATATGTGTTGATTTTGACTCTGCTTCTACATTTTATCTATTAGAATCTGGAACTGTTCCAACAGTGTAGTATTTTTGTTTCGTTTTTGTTTTTGTTTTGGAGGGAGGGGGGGGATGGGTGGTTATGGTTTTTTTTACACTTTATTATATCCAAATACACTGTGTTGGTAGATACATGTGTTTAGCCGCGGTAATCTGTTGTTTTTGTGTCTTTGATTATTATGTATTTTTTATTTTATTTTTTTATTTGTTTGCTTTTTTCATTTTATTATATCCAAATACATTGTGTTAACAATAACAATACAATTATTAATTTAGTAATACATACATTTATATATGAGCATTTTCAGCCGCGGATTATTGTTCAAATGATAATTAGAGCACAGTAATGTGTTAGTAAGAAAGGACATGGATGTATTCACTTAAGGCAGTATAACTCTATTTTTTTTTAATTTATTCTAAGTGATTTTTTGTCTTATTTATATATCGTGTCTTATATATATAGCTTTAAATATATCTTTGTAACGCTTGCGGATTCCTTTATATTAATGTATTTTAATGTAACTTTTTAAGTTTGTTTTCATAATTGCAACAGCTACCCCTTGTTAACTAGGTAACTGGTCAATAGACTTGTCTATTTAGTTTTACGTTTCATCTCGATGTGATTATATCGTGTAGTCTTTATATGTAAACAAAAGTGTTAAATTATTTACTTCACAGAAGTACTGACGGTTTTTTTTTATTGTTTTTTTTTGCACTGTGCATTTTACATAACGGAAGCACAATTTAACCTTTAGGGGGTGAGGCTTATTTTGTTGCCCCGAGCCAACAAATATAATTTTATTTATTTATTAGACTGGAAAAATCTGTTTTTTTTTCGAAATTTAATCAAAATTTTTCGCTGAAGATAAACATTAATCCAGCCACCCCCAAATTTAAATGGTCGTTGGATAAGGTTTGCTCAATGGCTACTGGTGTAGTTTATATTCTATACGCGATGAGGCGTGTACCAATGTAAAAAGTTAGCAGCGGGTATAATTCAACAGAGTGTGATTAATCTTATGTCGATACTATGAAGGCAGTACATTACGAGAGGGAGGTTACTTCATTAATAATGGTGTATACAGACATGCTGCTGCAATGAGTCAAATTTTACATCTTTCAAATTTATTATTGGGTGGTATAGATCCCCCCTTTTAATATATCAATGGGTGGAGATTATTAAGCAATGGTATATTAATAGGCCATATTTCTACAAGCCCATGCAGCTTCTTTATTACCAAGACATATAGTTATATGAGTGAGCAATAACTTAACATAACAAGGTCAAAATTGATCTATGTGTGTTTATTTTGGATTTTAGTCTAATTTGAGAATAGATCACCAATAATTGAATAATATATGAACGTGGATAATTTTCATGCTAATGGAATATGTAAATGAGGTTTTTTTCTTTTCCTTCTTTTCACAATTTTCAAACTGTGGCGGCGGCACCAACGTACCAATTATACCTTAAGTAACACCCGTGCACTACATGCACAGATTGCAGCATAAGCTATAATCATTCATCAAGCTGGAACATAATGTATGGAATTATTTTATTTATAACTATTTTAAATGATGTCATTAAACTATATATTAAGATGTCTTGTGTGTATTAAATGTAGAAAATTGTATATTGTTCTTTTGAGTATATCCTGTCATAGATACTGAAATTTCGTTCTATGAATCAATAATGACCAGGATTTACAGTGCTAGGGGGTTATGATTGTCTGGGTTTTTTTTTGATGGTGTTTAACGCCACATTAAACAATACTTCAGTTATACCGTGGCGATGAGTTTTATTGGTGGAGGAAACCGGATATACCCGGAAAAACTACCGACCTCCCGCATGTCACTGACAAACTTTATTACTTTATGTGGTGTCGAATACACCTCGCATTGAACGGGATTCGAAAGCAAAACGTGTGTGGTGCTAGGGCACTGATTGTACAGGTAGTTGTAAATCCAACTACCATGCTATCACGATCATGATGGCCCCCGCCAGGATTTATATACACGATGACTACGTCCGCATAAAATATGCTACTCTTGGTAACCTCACCCGTCATTAATATTTGAAATGCATTCTGAGTTATGAACGTCTGGTTGGGGAACATCATAAGAAATTTTGGTAATCCTGGGAAACAAAATACTGATATATCATGTCAAATATATAATCTGATTTTTGTTTCGTACAAAAAAAATATCTGGACAGGAATACACACAGCCCCTAAAAGAAGGTACAATGGAAAAAAGACAAATGCCCAAACAATGATTTGCAAAACACTACAAAAAAGCAAAAAAAAAAAGAAAAAAAAGAGTAATACGAATCCCACAAAACTGGATGTGAAATAAGTTGACCCAGTTGGATTAATAAACGTTCAAGAATACCGAAGGGCAATCAAAAAAGGAAAATCCATAGAAACTAGCAACAAAGGGTACACGAGACGAAGAAAAGCAAAACAAAATCACAACGCAATATGATTGATTGATTGATTTTGGTGTTTAACGCCACTTTCAGCAGTATTTCAGCTATATCATGGCGACCAGTTTTAGTGGTGGAAGAATCCGGAGTACCCGGAGAGAACCACCGTCCATTGGCAAATAACTGGTAAACTTTATCACTTGCGTCTGCGAGTCGAATGCACCCTTTTTGTAATTTGCAAAACCGGGCGCGAACCCACGCCGTATTGGTGATAGGCTTGTGTGAGTTGTTAGGTAATCCAACTACCTAACTCATTGAACCACGTGGGCCCTCAAACAATATGGCTTAGAAAACACTATGCGCAAACAAACGCAGATAACGTAACTAAGACTTGCTTCCTGCGACAAACAGCTGGAAGTAAAAAAGGTGTATGCGGAAATAGTAACGGACGTCATAATACAAAACTCAAAAGGTAAAGACACACAACAGGACAACACAAACTAAAAAGATGATCAAACCGGTCCACAAAAAACAAACAAACAAACAAACCAAACAAACAAACAAAACGGGGGTGAACTCAGGTGACCGAGAAGGGCATGCATACCCTGTTTACCCGCCGTAATACTCATATGCAGTCAACAGTCAAGTCAGGTAAAAGTCTTGGCGTTATAGTGGAAAGATTGATTGATTGATTTTTGGTGTTTTAACGTTACTTTCAACAATATTTCAGCTATATCGTAGCGACCAGTTTTCGTGATGGAGGAAGCCGGAGTACCCGGAGAGAACCACCGACCATGGGCAAGCAACTGGTAAACTTGATCACATACGGCTTCGAGTCGAGTGCACCCTTTTTGTATAATTTACAAAGCCGGGCTTGAACCCACGCCGTATTGGTGATAGGCTTGTATGAGTTGTAAGATCCAGCGACCTAACTCATTGAGCCACCCGAGCCCCCTATAGTGGAAAGAAAACATCGACGTAAAAAGTAAAAAATGCATTGTCATTTGAGATATGGATATATCGTATCAGTCAAGGAGATTGTGATGATGATCGTAGAATTTGTGTAGCGATGACATTAACCTAGGAGCAACGTAGCCTTATTTAAGTAGCGTTTGCATTTACAGCTGATCTCTGTCCAGAAAATCACTGTACTTGACACAAGCTTTAGAATAACGTACAAAATGTATGAGTTGTGAAATGTAAACTCCATACGCTAGTGATGCAGTAATAGTATCTCCTCCACTAGTGGGACCGTCGTGTTTTTTATACAAACCCAGTGATCAGTCATGCATGAGAAGAGGACCGGATTGCGATTACGACAAACGGAACACATCCATGCTCATTCGTTTAACTACTACCAAAAATCATGGTGGCGACGGTAAAACTTCGGAAATGATAAATTCAACTTAATTACTACAAATCATTGGCTCAGTTACTTCCTTGTTCTCATCAACCCTCTATCAATGACATCATGGTAGGAACCACAAGCTCTGGTATATCTATCAGCTGAGAGATATGTACACTTCAGGAATGTCGCTACATAGAAATGAAAAGCGTGTCTGTATGTTATATGTTACAGTTAAAAGATATTTTGTTGTGTAATACCCCGTGTTGTTGTTTCGTGTTCAAGATACATATGGTCTATTTTCGATTAACGGAAAATAAGTCACAGGAAAAAAGTCACAATTGTAATTTGTGAAAAAGTCACAGTTTAATTATATAATATGTGTCACATTTTTAAGTAAAAAAATAATAATTTATATTTAATATGTCCCGATAATTATCGATTTTTTTTTACGGATGAGTACGTATACAAACGATCGAGTTGAGAAAACGGGAATGTTTGTTTTCATTTATTTATGAATTTGTATGGTATCGAGTGTATTCACCGTTGACAGAAGTAAGAAAAGAATACACATTTCTTCACGATAACGGTAACGTTTTAAAATAAAGTTTGTATTAATGAATAAGGGTAATAACAAAATTACCGAACACCGAGCAATCTTCCAAAGGGAAATTCAAAACTCGTTTAATCAATAAACAGACAAAATCAGTCAATAACCGGGATACATGCAATCAAGTATTCACGGCTGACAAAAAATAAAAACGTAATTTACACATTTCATCTAGATCGAGTTTAACAGTCGGCAGGGGCGGATCCAGGATTTCAAGTTAGCGAAATGGCNGTTTTCATGACTGAAATGATGAGATGAATGTTGTATTAAATATTCCGTCGGTGTTATTACGCCATGTTTTTATGATGTTTGTGTACTGCATATATCGACATTTCAGAAAAAAATAGTTTATAAATGATCCATCTGTCTCTCTGTCACAAAAGTTTCACAATAGGTTCAGATTTTATGTAGGTAAAAGTATTGTCCCCAACATGTTTTGTGTCCTCGTCTGTGCCATTTGTGGAAGGTCTACATATATATAATAGGGAACCTCCTTTGTGTTATTTGCACCATTCTAATATGTCCTTAGTACAGTTTATAGGTAGGGGCCCAGGTGGCTCAATGAGTTTGGTCGTTGGATCTAACAACTCATACAAGCCTATCACCAATACGGCGTGGGTTCGCGCCCAGGTTTGTAAATTACAAAAAAGGGTGCACTCGACTCACACCCGCAAGTGATAAAAGTTTACCAGTTGCTTGCCCAGGGTCGGTGGTTCTCTCCGGCTTCCTCCACCACTAAAAATGGTTGCCATGATATAGCTGAAATATTGCTGAAAGTGGCGTTAAACACCAAAATTCAAATTCATTCAGTTTATATGTCCTTAGTGCACTAAGGAGGTCCTTTGCGGTATTTCTACCCCCCTCCTGACAAGTACAAAACATGGTAGCACACAATTATTGTTCATAGCTTAGCTGTATCTTTTTATTTTACAGACATTTTAAGAAGAGGAG
>MJUT01038027.1:62350-104327 GCA_002080005.1 Gigantidas platifrons
GACCTTCACAATATACCTAAGTATTTATTGTTATGTAAGACAAATCCTATGTAAATGTTGCGCATTAGTGCCTGCTACAAGGAACATACGACCAACTAATTTGTGTCTAGTCCTCTGTGCTTGATTCATCCCGCAAGACTTGGAACTTAGTCACGGATCAGGCAGGCCTGAATCATGTTCAAGAGATATATATAGATTAAGATTAGAAGTTCAGTTTTATAAGATGTAAGGTGGATTGTTTAGTAAGCACATTGTATCTCAAATATAAGTTTTATAATTTTAATAGAAATTGTTTCCTAGACATTGGATGTTAAACTAGTTAGTTCTTTTATTATCTGATATACTTAAATACGCTAAATATGTCTTTATATCAGTTTTATTAATATGGGAATGAATGTTTAGTACAATGAGTTTGTTGTAGTTCGTCTTAATCACGTTGATCAGTTACATGTTTCCACGCTCGTAGTTCTTGTGGTGATGTTTGCTTCGAACGTGTTCCCTCATTTGTGGTGTAGAGGTTCATGTTTTATACGTTATTTATATTTATATCATTAACTAAACTGGTGTCAAATACGATTTACATATCAAATTATCTTCGTGTTGTTTAACAGTAACATAACGGATGTCAATATTGGAGCAGGAACTGCTAACGTTTGGTAGGAGGGTTGTTGCTCAATCTTTAGTATTCTGTACAGCTTTTTGTAGATAGGTAATTGTTTGTATTTGTCCCTTTTCATTTGTCCATTGTATTCTATGTCCTTCTTAGATTTACGGCTTCTGATTTCCATTTTGGTTTTTTTTTCTAGCAATAATCTAGGATAATTTCTTCAAAGTCAGACCTTACTTTGTTCATTGTTTGTTCTAATGTATCTGGTAGACTACTTTATGTATGTGGTCTAAATCAGGTATATGTACGTACTATGACTAATATATGGTGAGACACGTTACTGGGCAGAGATCAACAATATAACAAACATATATAAAATATCAAGTATAACAAGGTAATTTTGAAAATATTGTTTCATATAAAATAAATAATAAATAAATAAATAAATAAAAATCTTTATTTAGAGAGAGTAATAAACTTATTTGGAATATACCAATTTTCAATAAGGATCTCTGAAAACAATTCATAAGTATATGGTCATAGCTATCAGCAAAGTATATATAACACAATAACATGTTCACATATATTAAATAATATAACGCAAACAAAAATATTATATGCTATTCAGCTATCAGACAGGGTATATAATGTGACATTCCCGGCTTGTGATCTATATTCGCTGATAGCTGAATAACAGATATATTACGGATTTAACCATTGTTTCTTTTTAAATACAAAATCCAACTGTTTTAAATAAATATGGGTCTTTTATTTTTATTTTTCGTATTTCTAGATGTCCGTTTCGGTACCTTTGACGTCATTCTTCAATGACGTCAAAATATGTGTCACGTCATATTTTATATTTTCATATTGGGTGTCTCATGAAGGAAAATAATGTACTAAATTTCTAGATCAATACAATTTCATATGTAGTAGTAAAAACTGGATTAATATATCACATAACAAAACAACAGGTTTGCGAAACAGTTTCAATAATTGAAATGTTAGCAACATGTAAATAAAACCTTGGTGTGGCCTAATAACGTCGAAAGTATTCAAAGCTCAACGCTTTGTGTATTGTGATGTTCATCACGTTATGGTACAGCCGTGGAACATAGGAGATTGCTGAATCGATAAGGTATTTTTGACGGAATTATCTGTTGTAATATTATGTTTGTTCATACAGCCGTTTTGATTATAAAAACAGCATTTAATTGTGTAAAAATACATTTATTATTCCGTATTATTCTACTGATTTCAGTGAAGCGTAATTTTGTGTCGTCCATATTGCTATCGTTTTAGGAGACTGAAATATATACCCGTCTGTTTTCCGAATATATGCTGACATTCAGAGTTGAACGACCAATGAAAATGTGTGCAACAAACTAAATCGGTAATATATATATATATGTATCACTGACAACGACGCTTGCGGTAAATAGTTAATGATGAATTGACAGTTTAACTATGACCTATTTGAATATGATTTCTTAAAATTTACCTCCCATTTGTATATTGATGTAGACAATTTATGACCCAATTATATATTTCAAAGCTGGAAAATTTGAAAATTTGAGCAATTTGCCCGGCTCAACCTCACGACTTTGATAGCTATATAGTCCATCATGGTTTTGAAGAGTGCAGGGAAAAAAACAGTATTGTTTGATTTAACAACAGACAATATCATTCTAAGGGGTGTGGACCTGTCTGAACCCACGTCTGGGGTTCTTTCCTGAAGTGTGGGCATAAATAGTTTTGCAGGCATTTTCGGTAGTGCCTACCGACACAATTTGTGGGCGGATATATACCGGAGCTTATCATCAGATAACGCAGGGCATTGTGTTATTAATAGAATGATAAACAGAAATTACCGGTTGATATGCACAGCATATTTATGAAACTGTATGTCACATGACCAACGTAATCTAAAGGTCACATACCTGAGAAATATTTGAATTTTCGAAGTGATTTTTGTAGTTTTATACTGATGAAGAATACAGTCAAACCTGTAAATAAAGGGCATTCAAGGGAGCCGGAAGATGTACCCTTAATAAGCAGTTGCCCTTTATATACAGGTTAAAATCATATGCACTATTCATTATCGGGAAAAACAAGGCTGCCCTTTATAGACAGTGATTTGTTATACAGAGGTGCCTTTTAAGGCAGGTTTGACTGTATTATTTTTAATAAGACTAAAAGTTTCGTAGGTTCGAGGAAAACTAGTAACCATACCTGTCAAATATTTTGCTCCAAAAGTAACTGTGAAACTATGTATCATTTATTTTTCCTCCTCGAGATAATCGTGGTCAAAATAATGAACAATCTGAATGTTTGCTCCGCCCACAGCTATTTATACCCACGATCCACAGCTTCCAGGTTAACACCTATAGCTGACGAATTTCCGGAATATTATCCGGTATTTGGTCTTGCTTTTATATGTAAATCGGAAAATCGATGAGATCAGATCAAGAGATGATCATGAGAAAAAAGAAAGTATGAAATCACGGAGGAAAAGGAAGTTTTAGTTGTATGTAAACATCACACTGCCAATCTGAAAACTGTGTAATTATATTTGTTTTCGACTACTGATATAAGTAGTAATGTCTCGCGTGTGTCTGAGGGATTCGAAACAAAGACTACATTATTTTTTATTTACAGCACCCTCCCCCTTTTTTTACTTAAGTTTCTTGAATTTTATTTCTAGTCAGTGACTAACATTCCACAACTCTCTGTGGTTCTTATTTCTCTATATTGTGCCGACTGTCAAGCTTATTCATGTTAGTCCAAATAATTAAAGTATTTGAACAGGATATCAATGTTATCCATTCCCATGGTCATCCCTAACTCGAATAATTCAGTGCCCTCTATCCGCTCTCACTCCTCGCTTAATGAACCGATCGATAGTGATTGGAAAATAACGACTGGATTATTCGAGTTAGGTCATCCCTCAGTCTTGACGGTTTCTGGTCAATTTGTCCAATGTCAAATCTGTCACAACCAATTTGTCCCAATTTTTTGCAAATTTGTCTAACTTTTGGACAATTTGTCCCAACTGCAATATATCAATGTGGATAATTTTTTTAGATTTGGTACACATGCACTGTAATAGTTAACAATTCTCTTCAAGACTCTTGTTCAAAATAAAAATGAATAAATCGTATAAGCCTTCAAGTTTATTTCAATACAGAGCAATATAATCTTATTTGTCAATCTTATTGTTATTTGGATATGTTGAACAAGAATTCATACAAATAACACTAAGGGTAGGGAGTAAAATATGCAAATAATACCCTCTAAAAGGAAAACAAATGCACTGAAACTGCAATATTGAGATTCAGTCTCAACACCCAAAGTTATAAGCACACACATTTCTTTAAAAGTTTGAGAGAAGAAAAAATATAACCATTTTGAAAAAAGTTGGGACAAATTGACCTGGGACACATTGGAACTGGGACAAATTGACCAAAGTTGGAACGAATTGGTTTAGGACAAATTAGACTTGGGACAAATTGACCTGTATCCATCATGACATGGGACCATATGATGGGCGGAAAAATTGACGGATGCCACTAGTGGAGCAGGAACTGCTTACACTTCCAGAGCACCTTAGTTCACCTCCGATTTTTAGTGGGGTGCGTGTTACTTGATCTTTAGTTTTATATGTATGTTTTGTAGATTCTTGTTTGTCCTTTTATAATTTTTCTTTTGGCCATTCTGTTGTCTGTTCTTCTTTGATATACGGATTCTGATTACCCCTTTGGTGTCTTCAAACTCTTCTAACTAAGTACAGGTTTGAATCAAGCAACTCTGAATCCCATTGAACATTGTTTAAGTATATATATTGGAATAATTGTATGTTGAAATTTCATAAAATAAATATTGTTTAAACTAACTCTGATCAGTAAAGAATATTTACAATTGACTTTAAGTTCATTCAGACCTATTATTGCCAAAACTTATTAGAGCAAAAACCACAGAAAGATCATGATTTCAGGGGTAGTAGTTTATTTGTATTGATATAATATTGAAGTTTTACTTTCGCACAAAAATAGGTCCTACACACTACTGAACAGTCAGAGACATACTGCGATAGACTTGTTATCTCTTATGTGATTTTGGATATCTTTTGTTCTGTTGTATCTTCTAACCTTCTTGTGTGACATTTACACTTAGATGGTTGCTTAATTGGTCTCACTGTCCTAAATGCAACATAAAGTTATAGTAAGTACAGAAAGTGCACAAAGGTATTCATATGATCCCAATTTTCCCTATATACAAATGTATATATTTCATATAAACCTACAATTATTCGAAAACATTATCAAGAAGTAATTAAATTCTTGCCTGATTCTGATAATTTTTTGTTATCAGCAATTCAAGCAGAATTCGAATATTATTCAGTTTAAATATAGTAGGAATTTTCAAGTAGTATTTAAAAACATACATTTCAAACCACCATAATATAAACATGATCTGAATATGTTTTGGTTGAATTAAAACAGTAATGAAAAAAAATCCGAAAAGTAATTTTGAAAATTAAAACAGTGGTTAATTGATTGATTTTTAATGCCAACTTTATTTTTTACCTGTCCCTGAACAAGCTAGCCATGGCCAGTAAAACCTACCTACCAGTTGTACATGGCAATTTCAACATCCTTGTATGCATATGATTTAACAGTCAAAGATGAATGAAAGAGTTACCTGACATGACCACATACAGTAAATCGTTAGATGCCACTAGTGTTGCCAAAAAATATCAATAAAGGGAAAATTATTTCAGCAATCATTTAGTTTTAGTTATATATTTACTGTAGAGATTAGAGTATAAGGTGCATAAATAACCAGTAAGTTAAAGTAACAACATACAATGCTTTTTTAACAGATATGTCATACAACAAAAAGTCTTGAAGGATTGTTGTCGCCTTGCAAAGCAATGGCGTTCAGTTCGTAGCCAACTTTATTGTGCAAACAAAGATAAGCGTGAACAATATAAAGTATTGCATGGGTGTTAGGTGGGTAGACGACAACGTTTATGTCGGTGGGTCTGATAGTAATGGTAAAGGTAGGATATGCATTTTATATTTAAACGGACAACACATTAGAAGTATTAGTAGTATTAGTAATATTGATGCAATATACTACATCCATCACAGAGACAATATATATTATACAGACTATAGCAACGTCTACTCTATGAAGAGAAATGGATCAAGCGTATTTACCTTTAGTTCCCCCGACTTCAACGGGTTATTTGGTATTGATAATGTCCAACAAGGAAACGTTTACGTAGTAGGGTGGTACTCGAATAACGTCTTACGTCTGTCACCTGATGGACTGAACAGTGATATAATCATGAAGAAGGAGGATTATATTAGTAATCCAGTGACACTTTATTTCAGTAGAGATTTTAAGAAACTATTTGTGTCGAATGAAAGTGGAAAAGGGGTTATCGTTTAATTGTGAATATTGAAGATACGGTTATCCATTCAATCCATTCATAAAGTACACCTAGTAAGGAACAGTCACTCCCAACAACCGATAAACATAACATTTGTGTTTTATTGTAACTCATTACCATGAGGGCTAGGGTTATGGTGTCATTTCCAATAATATATGATCTATATCGTGGCGATCAGTTTTATTGTTGGAGGAAATCGGAGTATCCGGAGAACGTGCACGACCTGCCGCAAATCACTTACAAATTTTACCCCATAAAGTTGTAGTGAATTCACCTCACCATGAGCGAAATTCGAACACACAGCTTTAGTGGTGATGGGCACTGATTGTACTGGTAATTGTAAATCGAACTACAATGAGATCACGCTGTTCTTTCGAGAATCACTTGTCCCAAGTACGGAAATTTCGCAGTATGAATCACTAATGGTTATGATTTACAGGTTATGGGGGTTATGGTTAAGGTATTTAACACCACTTGCAACAATATGTCAGTTATATTTTGACCGCCAGTTTTATTGGTGGTGGAAACCGAAGTACCTAAACAAGACCACCGACCTGCAGCAAGTCACTGGCAAACTTTATCACTAAATGTATCAAGTATACCACGCCATGAGCGGATTCGAATTCAGAACTATAGAGGTGATAAGAACTGATTCCACATGTAGTTTTAAATCCATTGATGATACGACCACGACTGTCCATGTTCATGATGACTACGTCTGTATAAATTATTGTACACTTGGTATTCCAATCCATTAGTAATAATTGAAGCGCATTATGAGTTATGAACATCTGGTTTGGGAACAACCATCTAACTTTTAAAATGCAACAGGAAAATCTTAAAGAAATACTAATGAATTTGAATTTGAATTTTGGTATTAACGCCACTTTCAGCAATATTTCACCTATATCATGGCGACCAGTTTTAGTTGTGGAGGAAGCCGGAGTACCCGGTGAGAACCACCGACCATGGGCAAGCAACTGGTAAGCTTTATCACTTGCGGCTGTGAGTCGAGTGCACCCTTTTTTGTAATTTACAAAGCTGGGCGCTAGCCCACGCCGTATTGGTGATAGGTTTGTATGAGTTGCTAGATCCAACGACCTAATTCATTGAGCCACCCCCTACCCCCAAAATATATATATATATATTTCACATTAAAAATAAATTCTGATTTTGTTTCATGTAAAATAAAAATCTGGACAGGCCCTAAAAGTGCAATGATTTATCCTTAACTTGCTAAAGTAAGGTGTAACTGGACAGTAAGTACAAAGGCCAAAATAAAAAGGACAAACCACAAACAATTTGCAAAACACTACACAAAAAGCCAAATATTTAGCAAAGCGAATCGCACAAAGCTGGATGTGAACTAAGCTGAAAAGAAGAGTAAATAGTTACTCAACTACTAGTGGCACCCGCCATGTTGCTTTGGTCACAAACCCAGTGTTCAGTAATGAATGAGAAACGGACCGGATTTTGATTACGACATATGGAGCACATCCGTACTCATTCGTGAAAGATATTATGTAAATGTTAACCAAATCATGGTGGCATTCACTACCAATCCTTGGCTCAGCGGCTTCCTTCCTATCAGCAACCCTCTATCAATGAAGTCATGGTAGGCATCACAGGCTCTGAAATATTTTATCAGCGGAAAATAGATGCACTATGTATACAGGGGCTCCAGGAATGTTGCTACATATATATGGAAAGTTCACAACAAGAAATTAAAATCATTTCTTTCGTCTTAGCGTTTCGTTTTTGACCGGCCCTGACTTTCATTGTCGATATGGAGGTCAAGATATGATCTAGATCTAGTTATATCTGTGGTATCCTTTATTCTAAGTTCAATGAGATAGGTTCGATCTACATAGTTATCAAATTATGAATTATTCAGTGAATTGACATTATCTATTTTGTGGAATGTGAAATTATAAGAATGACATTTTAGAATCGCCTGCATGATTCCTAGTTCATACGAATAAGGGAAGACGTCTGCGTGAAACTGGGCATAGTTGGTACCCATAGGAATGTCAACTATGTGTTTAAAACAACATTTTTCAAGCATATCAAATATGTTGCAATTCAAACTTTTCAACAAAAAGGATATTTTCTGAAGATTTGAAATAATTCGTTTAATCTGACATTTAGTTTCGAGTGATGAATAGTTGTGAAAAGGATAGAGAAATGTAAAAACATTAATAATTCAATGTAAATTTAAGAATCCAATCCACATTTGATTCATACCACAATTGTGTTTGCTGGTGTTGCAGTAACTCTGAAATCCGGTTTTGCCCTGTGATAAAAATATATATTAATAATTTAGAAAGAGGTTTCGCCGATCACTTAACGGAGCCTGCAAATGTAACGTTTTACTTATTTGGAATCGTATGCAATTTAAGTACTCAATAGTGAAAGCAGATATACAACTTCTTATTCAGTTAAATTTCAAAGGAAGACAAAATATTCCTATCATTGCCCATTAATTCATCTTTCGTTAGTGTCGTCGTGGTATGTGTTGTGTTGTAAAGTTAATTCCCAATACTATTTTGGTCTTTAAAACTAGATGTTATGTGGGTGCTAATTGACCCATTATGTTATATGTTGCTTTGATTCTAATACAATATGAGTGTCAATGCGATCATAGTCTTAGTCCATTTGGAAAGAGGCTGTATGTCTTGTTTTGCATGTTTGCGCATTGTTGAGCAATCCTCAACATAATCCACATGTATTATCAAGTAATGTTTCTATTTGTGTATTTAGTCTCACTATATACCGGCACTCTTCGTAGGGAAATGTTATTCATCATATTATTACGAACATCGAGTCCTATGTAACCGACAGATATAAATGGGGATCTTGCAGTTCTTTGTTCCTCCACAATTAATATCACAAAAGTATTGATATGCAAATCCACATCGGACAGAGCCTAGCTTTGCACACGCTTAACCGGAAATTACGTGTCTGATTATACAAAGCTTTCCGATGTCGATTATATATTTCCAGAAAATTGTCGTAGCGGAACAATAAATACGTGTTCATAAAAGCTATGGTTCGGAGTTATGTTGAGGTGATGTGGTTAAAAGTTTGGTTTCAATAGGTGTATCATACGTACTAAATATATATCTGATTCGGTTGGGATTAGGCCTGGTTTATGGTGCCTAACGCCACTTTCAACAATATTTCAGATATATCGTGGCGGTCAGTTTATTGTTGAAGTAAACCGGAGTACTCAGAGAAAGCCATCGACCTCTCGCAAGTGACTGACAAACTATATCACATAATGTTGTATCGAGTACACCTCATTATGAATGGGGATCTAACTCACAACTTTAGATTGCACAGTTGTAAATCCAAGTACCATACGGTCACGACCGCCCCTATCCAGTTCGGCAATTTACATTTAATATTATATATTTGGTTACAAATTTGCATTGTGTATGTTTATATATTACAGTAATTATATTTTATGTTGTGTAATGCCCCGTGTTGTTATTGTTTCGTGTTCCAAAATATAAATGTGTGCCTATATGTGGTATACTACAATTAAAAATAAGTAGTGGTGGTTATTTTTCTATTAGATAAATAAAAACTATATACACGTTTGTCTATGCCCGGTATTTTACCACTAAATATATATAAAGTGTGTTGGTTTATGGTCGACTTTCTTCGAAAGAGGGGCATGTTTACGAATGTACATATTGCGTGTATTTTTTATCAGTTAGACAAGTGGTAAATGTTGTGTAAGTCCTAATGTACTCTTCATGATTTGTCTGTCAGTCAGTCTAGCAAGTGGTCCCTATGTGTACGTGCGAAGACAATCAGTGAATGTGATAAAATAAACAAATATGAAGTATTGATATCACTACACACTTCAAGATCTAAAGTTCAGTTGAGTAAACATGCAATGTCGATCGAAACTCCCAGTGAACTCCTGGTGCAAACAGTACACAGAATAAACTAGAACCGCTGTAGTAGAAGGTAAGTTATATCGTTATTTAATACAATGATTAAGTCGGTAAAGATACAATGCTACTCTGGGTGTAGTCATTTACATAGTATTTGTTTTTCTATTATTTAATTTAATCAAGTCGTTAGTCAGACCGGTAAATCATATACATCATGATAGGAACACGACCTAAAAGAAGGTTGAATCTGATACAATGTACTCTAATCATTGTGATGTGTACGAATATAACGACACGTGCTAATATCATACGTTTGTGGCCAAAAGTATTGGCGCATGTAAAAAAAAATATTCCTATATAATCAACCAACACCATATTTTTTTCAAAACAATATTGGGAAGTCATTTCTGGATAGATTTTAGCAAATGTTACACCAAAACATACGGAATTGTCTATATTTTGAATGTTTATTTGCTCATTATGTTTATATGAGTGGTTTTCATTTGTACATGAATTAAACAGGATTGTAAATTTTTGGCTTTATATTTAGTTGAAATATGTAGGAAAATCAAAGTCAATTTTTATTTGTTGTGTTTAAAAAATGTACAAATAAAACCCACTCATAACAACATAATGAGTACATAAACAATCAAAATATGGACAATTCTGAATGTTTCGGTGTAGCATATGTTAAAATCTATCCAGTAATGACTTCACAATAATCTTTGGAAAAAAATATGGTCTTTGTTGATTATATAGGGATTCTTTTACATGCACCAATACTTTTGGACACATACTGTAGGTGGAATACGCAAAAGTTATCATGGTGGAATTTAGCTTCCAAACTGCACAATAAAAGGGAGACACATAAACCTACTTCAACCCCTGCTCTATATTTTTGAAGTTGTTATACCAATCCAGGATAATAATCAAAATTTACAAAACCTTGAGGTTTTGCAAAAGAATGGCTCCAATCAGCACGTGTTTCTTCTTCTCGACCGATTACTACCAATACTTAGTAAAGAAGACAACAATTTAGAGAAGATTTTTGCTAACCTCTCAGATGTTAGTTTAGCTTATGATCAACCAGAAAATTTGGTATCTGAAATAAAACTTTTATGCATCATACGATTAAAGAACGAACCATGCATAAGTTGATTGAAGCCTTTTAAATACAAGAAAGCTCAAGAAATTGCTGTCCAATTGTTATGTATATATAATAAATATGATATAGTATTTTGTTCTTGAGAATATTATTTGTTGTTGATAAAATATCATATCGCCAATGCCAATAGGTTATCAAAAGTAGAACAAGTTGTTTACAGGTTTTTATTATTTAACCTTGAGCTTTGATATAGTCTAGATATTTCTGTTTATGTAAACAATGCATATTTATGCATATTTACAACGGAATATTCTAATAAGTAAATAAATATATAAATGGCAGCAAATTTAAGGGCAGTCAGTCTGAAATTTAAGATTTATATAGTGGTTGGAATCTATAGCATTGTATTTGGATATATTTTCTAAGTGAAGTCACGTGACTTGAACATTGAATTATTAACAATTTTAACGGACACTATTTGGAATCTTTGTGGATTAGAACTAAAGGATATTCTAATTCAACAGGAATTCATTTTCACAGGAAAGGATGGAACTAATATATCATAAAGGAAAGGAACATTTAGTTCACAGAATTTAACTTGGACGATTGACAGACCAGTCGTAATTCATTAATTTGATATTTGTGATTGAATAAAGTAATGTTTTCTTTGTGTTATTAAAGCATAGAAACCTAATTGATTATTGGTTGTAACTTTATGTTACTTAAATATTCTAGAAAAAAAAATTACGCAGAACAATCTAAATCTACTAAATGGTTCAAGTTTAGTTACAAAATAGTTTTTTAGCTGAGAGAGAGAGAGAGAGAGAGAGAGAGAGAGAGGGCAATATTTGTGAAAAGGATAAGGAAATCAAATGTGTTAATGCTATTCTACGGGGAGAGGTGTTTTGAGTGTATATACTCTAACAATTCTATTGAATTTTTATAACCCACATCTGATTCATACCACCGTTTAGGTAGCTAGTGTCACAGTTCTTCTGAAGCCAGGTGTTGATCGTTTGATAGAATATATATCAATAATTAAGAAAGAGGCTTCGCTGAACATTTTACGGAACCTGAAAAGTAACTGTTTTGTTAATAATCATATGAATTTAGGTACCAATTAGTGAAAGTAGAAATGATTGACCTTTCTGTGGGGGAAAAGGGGGGATTATGTAAACGAATGCATCAACTGCGTGTATTCTTTATCAGTTAGATAACAGGTAAATGCTATGTAAGTACACATATACCAGACACCAGGTTTTAAATATATTTATACACAAACGTCTAGTACTGATATGAAATTTCCATTGTCGATTTAATAGGACAGTGGTATATCATTGAATTACTTTTGTCATTTAAATTTCTCAAATACAGTAGACCATTAACTGCACATTCCTGATTTGTTGATCAATCTAAATACGTTTTTATATCTGTTTCATATTGATTATTTCTCTTGTGGTGGGTAACATGCTACCTGTTCAGTGCAAAAAATTGTAAAGGACAAATAATTTGAGTGTAATTTTATTTATAATTTGTAGAAATTTGGACCTTTAAACAAAACAAGAAAATCATAAGTTGTTATATTTTGTGCACATATTATGGAGAATACATGTTGTTTTCTTTGAACGTTGCTTGTATTCAAAGAGGACACTTTTGCCCACATTAAAGGGAAACCACTCCTATAAAACATTGCAAAACATATTTAATTTTAAAATCATGTCGGAAATGTGCAATTATCCATTATTCATGTATGATTAAATGAAAAAAACAAAAACAAGACTATCCAAACATTACTAACATCTAGCAGCAAAAACCATAGAAACAGAGGCAAATGTTATATACATCTACATGACTGTTTACTTTCCTGGGTTGGTCAAGTCACGTCTATATCAACTGATGACGTAAAACTAGTTTTATGTTCGCAAGCCTACCCTCTTAGTGAAATGATGCAGTCATGCAAGTGTTTTCTATGTCAGTAAAATGATACCCCTCACATTTTATCTGTCAATCAGTATTGTAGGTTGTCCATACCTGTACAGAGTTAGTGTTAGGGCTATGGTGTTTAACGCCACTTTCAACAATATTGCAGTTATATCATGGCGATCACTTTTATTGGTGGGAGAAACCGGAGTCCCCGGAGAAAACCACCTACCTCTCGCAAATAACTGATTAGCTTTATCACATAATGTTGTATCGAGTACACATCACTTGAGTGGGATTCGTACTTCGTACTCAAAACGTTATTTGTGATAGGCACTGATTGAATAGGTTATAAATCCAACTACCATACGATCACGATCATGACGGTCCCATATCTGTACGTGTAAAAACAATCAGTGAATGTGATGAAATAAACAAATACAAATTGCACTCTTGAAGATCAAAAGCACATACGATTTCGACAGAAGCGTTCGTTAAACTCCTTCTGCAAATAATTGTGCATGTACCTTATTACTAATTACTTGGTTATGTCCTTAATGGCAGCAATATTTGTTGCATTGCATAATGTTTGATTTAAAGGACATCTTAAATGTTGTTGTATGTGATTTGTTCATATCAACGTACGATTACCTTGATAACATACCACTGGCTACTTGTTTGTAATTATTTTTGTCGTATAGGCCATCAGTAACCATATACGATTTTAGTTATACTTATTAGGTCCTTTGGTTTTCTTATTCCGAAGACTTTATAATGATTTGGTTTTCTAATCTTTTACTTTGAAAATAACTGATGAGGGATTTTCAGAAACGCGACCTTCACACTATACCTAAGTATTTATTGTTATGTAAGACAAATCCTATGTAAATGTTGCGCATTAGTGCCTGCTACAAGGAACATACGACCAACTAATTTGTGTCTAGTCCTCTGTGCTTGATTCATCCCGCAAGACTTGGAACTTAGTCACGGATCAGGCAGGCCTGAATCANNGTTCAAGATATATATATAGATTAAGATTAGAAGTTCAGTTTTATTAGATGTAAGGTGGATTGTTTAGTAAGCACATTGTATCTCAAATATAAGTTTTATAATTTTAATAGAAATTGATTCCCAGACATTGGATGTTAAACTAGTTAGTTTTGTTATTATCAGATATACTTAAATGCGCTAAATATGTCTTTATATCAGTTTTATTAATATGGGAATGAATGTTTAGTACAATGAGTTTGTTGTAGTTCGTCTTAATCACGTTGATCGGTTACATGTCTCCACGCTCGTAGTTCTTGTGATGATGTTTGCTTCGAACGTGTTCCCTCATTTGTGGTGTAGAGGTTCATGTTTTATACATTATTTATATTTATATCATTGACTAAACTGGTGTCAAATACGATTTACATATCAAATTATCTTCGTGTTGTTTAACAGTAGCATAACGGATGTCAATATTGGAGCAGGAACTGCTAGCGTTTTCCGTGCATCTGTGTTCACTCCAACTTTTGTTTTTTTTTGTTTTTTTTTGGGCGGGGGGTGATGTTGCTCAATCTTTAGTGTAGCTTTTTGTAGATAGGCAATTGTATGTATTTTGTCCTTTTTCCTTTGTCCATTGTATTCTATGTCCTTCTTCCATTTACGGCTGCTGATTTCCATTTTTGGGGATTTGATGTTCAACAATGATCACTCACTTTAAATTCTCCCTCTTGACATCGTCCGAATTTAAATTATTTCTATTCTCTATCAATTGGCTAAATAAGAGACAAATCAGTATATATAGGATTGTTTGCTCGCAGTAACTTCATATTTTTTATGCGAATGCAAAATTTTATCAATTAACAATAGTCATACAAATAATATTTTAAATTATTACATAAATAAAACATTGTCAAAGTAATCAATGCAGGACTTCAACAACTCCTTTTTCTCCAAGTCACTGTGAGCAATCTCGATGCAATATCGTATAGACGTCCCATTTTATACCCCCATTTAATTAACCGCCAAAGCTTATCCCGTGCAACTACATGTAATACCATACAAATGATACATATCAGACAGACCCATCATAAACTGACAAACGAACAGACCGCATTAAAATGGAAAACCCCAATAGACACAAATAGAAATAAATCACCCCATTGTGTTGGTCACATGATCTAAAGAGGAAGTTGTAGTACAAACGTACCTGTACTGATGAGGAAAAGAAATTAGCATTAAAACAGATGAAATACTGACCTACTTACATTAAATAATAATCAACCAATCAACGATTACTCTAGAATCAAAGTGCCATGTAATCTCTTCGAAAATTAGAACTGCCAAAAATAAAATAAAATAAAATAAAAACAAATTGCACTGTCTTGCCTGTACCTGTTTCTTTCATTCCCATTGTTTCTATTTACACCATTAACAAGCAAAATCATAGTATTTTACAATAAAATAAAATTACAATTATATTTAATTTTATACAAGACATGAAAAAATGTGAAAAACCATTGAATGCTGAAACCTTTATAATATAATATGACTAAGATTATTTATTTGAATTATTATAAAACCCACAGCAACAAACTGGATTTCAGAATGAAAGTGTTAATTAAGAAAATATAACAATTTCAATAAGACATTTCACGAATATGACAATTACAACATTCACAATTAATGTAGATGTTCCCAGGAAGACCAGACTAATGTCGACAATGATAAACAAATGTTAAGAATATATCCTTCCAAACAGTGTTGTAACTATGTGAAATACGTCATAGATTTCTGTGACCGAGACAAACAGTACACCGAATATATTATTAACTTATAGTATATATTTTTCATATGCTATAGTTTTAACTGATTACAAGAAAATTTTAAAAATAGCCGGCGCAGTGAAACAGTTGACTGTTCCTCTACTGTTCCATGCCCGAGAACGATGCGCAGTGCGTCATTCCTGTCAAGCGCACCAGTGACCATTCAGTTCGTTGTTTTAGATTTTAGATTTTTAAGTTTTAGATTGTTTGTAACTTGTTTTCCAGGGTCACCAGGTAAGGTATGCTGACATTATCATCTTCAGTGGATTTGTGGTTATGTGCGTGTATATAAGATAATAAAACAGTTATTTAATATAAGATAATAAAACAGTTATTTCATGCCTGTTCAGGGAACAGCCAAGACTATTGTCCCTCGGTGCTCGGCCTCAGGCAACAATTCTCAAGTCATCTCCAGCACCTCGGGTCAATAGTTTTGACTGTTCCCTGAACAGGCATGCAATAACTGTATACTACAACCGTTGCAGTAGAAGGTACGCTATATCGTTATTTAATACAATGATTTAGTCAGTAAGGACAGATTGTTGTTACTCTGGGTGTATTTGTTTACTTGTTTATCTATTATTTATTTTAAATCGATTTGTTTTAAATCGTGAGTCATGTCGGTAAATCCTGTTATATTTTACTTCCTGATAGGTACACGCCATAGGTGGTATACGTAATGATTGTGTGTTAGGGGTATCGATGTTACCTCTATTTCTACAATTTCTCGAATGAATTATGGAATTGTTCTGAAATGTGATATTTTTTTTTGGCTTTCACCTTCCATTACGATGAGACTATACAAGTGTCAAAGTCTCAATAAATGACATCTAATCAACAATATGGTAAATTATTAAAACCATATTAATGTATAAGTATAAAGTCACTCGTTTTCCAATCATCTGATTGTGTGTTTATATATTATGCATACGACTTCTATTTTCTGACATTACATTCTTAAACCCAGGTTGGTTCTATATCTTTTAGCACCACGTCAAACATAGTTGTAAATGATTAAAACTGTAGCATCAAAGTTATTTGTCAAATAAACAAATCCATATTAAAGTTATATGTTAATTCTGCAAAACCTTAGTATGTTCAGTTGTAAATTATACAAACCAGTATCAAGTTCAGTTATACATTATCCACAACCATTATTAAGTTCAGTTGTAAATGATCAACAACCAGTATTAAGTTCAGTTGTAAATTATTTACACCAATTATCAAGTTCAGTTGTATATTATCCACAATCATTATTAAGTTCGGTTGTATATTATCCACAACCATTATTAAATTCAGTTGTATATTATCTACAACCATTATTAAGTTCAGTTGTAAAATATTTACAACCAGTATCAAGTCCAGTTGTATATTATCTACAACCATTATCAAGTTCAGTTGTAAATTATCAACAACCAGTATTAAGTTCAGTTGTATATTATCCACAACCATTATTAAGCTCAGTTGTAAATTATTTACAACCAGTATTAAGTTCAGTTGTATATTATCTACAAACATTATTAAGTTCAGTTGTATATTATCTACAACCATTATCAAGTTCAGCTATACATTATGCGCAACCATTATTAAGTTCAGTTGTAAATTATCCACAACCATTATTAAGTTCAGTTGTATAATATCCACAACCATTATTAAGTTCAGTTGTATATTATCCACAACCATTATTCAGTTCAGTTGTAAATTATTTACAACCATTATCAAGTTCAGTTGTATATTATCCACAACCATTATCAGGTTCAGTTGTATATTATCCACAACCATTATTAAGTTCAGTTGTAAGTTATTTACAACCAGCATCAAGTTCAGTTGTATATTATCTACAACCATCATCAAGTTCAGTTGTAAATTATCAACAGCCAGTATTAAGTTCAGTTTTAAATTACGTACAACCATTATCAAGTTTAGTTGTATATTATCCACAACCATTATTAAGTTCAGTTGTAAATTATATATAACAAATATCAAGTTCAGTTGTATATTATCTACAACCCTTAACAAATTCAGTTGTAAAGTATCCACAACCATTATTAAGTTCAGTTGTAAATTATTTACAACCATTATCAAGTTCAGTTGTATATTATCACACCCAGTATCAAGTTCAGTGATAAATTATCACCACCAGTATCAAAATCAGTTGTAAATTATCAAACACAGTATCAAGTTCATTTGTAAATTATCAAACGCAGTATCAAGTTCAGTTGTAAATTATCAAGTCAGTATCAAGTTCAGCTATAAATTACCAAGCCAGTATCAAGTTCAGTTGTAAATTATCAAGCCAGTATAAAGTTCACTTGTAAATTATCAAGCAAGTATAAAGTTCAGTTGTAAATTATCAAAGCCATTATCATGTCGGCATGTTTATTTTAGAAATATTTCAATATGTATTTTTTTGCGGTAAACTAGCAGCATCATATGGTCACCATCATCAGGAAGATTAAAGGGTAACACTAATATAAACCTATCAAATCAAAATACTATAAATAATAGTCTTTTACCATGGTGCTTGACTTTTGACTACCTTTATATCAAATAACATGTTTTCTTAGAATCTTCTACATGTTAACAGTATTTTGCAGCATTCCTAGTATTTATATAAACTCTGGTGTCTTCTGATTTTATTAGTTGCTTTTCATTCCGATAATTTGGTTTCGAAGATCCTTTTGTCTGATTCAGGACTCGCGCATTTTATTCCAATAATTTCATTTCAAAGATATTTTTGTCTGAATCAGCACTCGTGCATTGTTTCTCCAATAATTTTGTGTCGAAGATATGTTAGTCAGTATTTTTTGTCCAATAATATTTCAAAATTTGTTTTTCCATTACATGCATCACCAGAGCCATGTCTCAATAAAACACCCAACTGTAATGAATACGATTCTGATCTCTGTACCAATCCATTGTATAGACTATTCAGGGAAGATAACTGCAAATTATACTGTGGCCTATGTACAGTTACTGGTTAGTTTAACAATAACTTAAGATATTACTTTTTTAAAATGTAGATAATTATGTTTTCAGGACGTAGAGGGAATGTTTTGGTCCATAAAAGTAGCTTAGCCCCTCCACTTTACATTGAGGTATCTGTTCGAACCCAGAGAAATCGGTCGGTCGTGTATATGTATATATTGTTATCTCTGTTTCTACATTTGTGTTGTTAGATATTGAAATTGTTCAGATATTGTGGTATCTTTTGCTTTTCATTTTATTTATAATAATCTGATACACTGATTATAATTAAAAGATTAATCAAATACACTGATCGCCATTTTGACGGTACGTATATGATGGACTCCTGTGTGGACACCGCACTGATCATCAAGTTACGAATGAACAACAGTTTGTCTGAGATGGGCATTGGTGGTCCGTTGTCAAGCAAAATTTTGCGAACTTGACCACCCTCTCCCCTTTTGTAGCAACCAAGCCATACGTCAACATGCCAATCTCAGTGCTATGATCTGGCTAAATGATTAATCGTTCATAAGCTTCATCTAAATAACAGATCATAGCGAGGTGTACTCGACAGAACTTTATTTGATAAAGTTTGTCAGTGACTTGCGCCAGGGTGTTATTTTTCTTCGTGTACTCTTGCTACGCATCTCATCCTTCCCCCGAGTACGAATGCGTAAAATGAAGCCCGCTATATCCAGTACGGGTCGCTTCTTCTGCTTACATTGAACATTATCTTATAGTTTTTGATCACCACTGTGACCCATACGATCTATTTATTATTATTATTATTATTATTATTATTATTATTATTATTATTATTATTATTATTATTATTATTATTAATGCAGTAACATGGAATGGTGTTGTATTTGCTTCATCAGAGAATTTAAGCATTGAGAGATAATTATAAGTCTTCCGTTCCAAGCTTCCGTACTTCATTACTGTTTCTAGCAGAAGTGACATGTTTTGTATGTCTCCAGGCTCTCGGTTTTATGTTCCATTATAGTCGCACACTTGTTGGTATCCAAAAATGCTTCTTTCGAGCGTCTCGTTATTCGATATTGACGAATATGATTAATGACAGTGGCGTAGCTGTATATACGCTGTCACGCAATGGCGTGCACATCGACAGGTTAAAGAAATGGGAAATAAATTAAAAAAAAAATGAAATTTTTATTGCTACTTTTAACAGTCTAATTAAATCAGTACACTTAATATATCGCTAATAAGACGTGCTAGTAAAGGATCTATGCATAGTAATATATAGACAGGCAAACGTTACGCTAACGTCCGCATTTCCTATTACACCATTAACGATTTCATATAGTGTTCATAATTCCTTTCCGATTTACAACGTCTTTACAAAACGTCATGTCAAAACGTGAAAAGCCTGGATGGCAAACAATTGACCATTTCTTCACTAAATCCTTACCAAGTACGCATCTACCAGATATCCCTGATAAACAACGTACTGTGGATGAAGATGCTTCAAGTGAAGACTCTTCTAATGTAGTACTTCCGCAAGACATTGAAACTGAAAGCTCAGTGGCCAGTCGCAGTGACAGCTCACCCCAATACCTAGAAGGGGCCTGGGTGGTCCAGTGAGTTAGGTAGTTGGATTACCTAACAACTCATACAAGCCTATCACCAATACGACGTGGGTTCGCGCCCGGCCTTGTAAATTATAAAAAGGGTGCACTCGACTCACCGCCCCAAGTGAAAAAGTTTACCAGTTGCTTGCCCATGGTCGATGGTTCTCTCCTGTTACTCTGGCTTCCTCCGCCCGTAAAACTGGTCGGCATGATATAGCTGAAATATTGCTGAAAGTGGCGCTAAACACGATAAAACAAGCAAACCAATACCTAGATGTCTGCATGAATCCGAAACTTAAATTAGCCAAATCTTTTCATATATCTGAAAGTATGCCCCGGCAATGTAGTAAACAGACTACCAGAGCCAATCACCCCGCGGAAACGCCAAAACAGTATTGCCGAATTTCTTTGTACTATCCATTTTTGGACCATTTGATTACAGAATTTGAATCATGTCTTTTTAAATCGGAAAACCGCTTCCATGCACAGTATCTACTGCCCCGTGCTGTAGACAAAATAACTGATGATCGTGTCGCCACAATATACGAGGCATACCAGGCATTAGAGGATTTCAGGAGAGATGTTGCCAGATGGCGAACCCACTGGGTCATTACAAAACATAATGATTTGCCAAAAACACTTTGTACCACACTTGATTCTATAAATCCAGTTCTCTATCCTTCTATTATGTGTTTTGTTAACCATTGTCAGTAGCAAGTGCTACTGCTGAAAGGTCATTTAGTGTAGTGAGACGTTTGAAGACTATGAAGAATGACAGGCTATCTCCCCTTGTATTGATGCATATTCACCAAGATTTTGAAGTGGACTTGTATAAAGCAATGGAGGTGTTCGTATCTGTTAAGACAGGAAGGGTACAATTTTAAGAAATTCTTGTCTATCAAAGTCGTGAAAATTGTGCTTGATTCTATGCTATATGAAACCCTGAAATGGCACCATTTTGCATCTCGTCGAAAAAAATTTCAAACCTCCCCTCTCAATGCTTATAGCATGCACACTATTAAGCCTCAGATACGCCCCTGAATGACTATGAACTGTTTATAAAGTCAGACATTTTATATTTTTAAGAAGCTAGATTCCCCTTACACATAAATGTAAAATGGCTGTTCGTGAAAAGTAATCATGTACCCACCATAATCTTACCATCTGGTCGGACATGTATTGTTTACTAGCATATGCCTTTTGTTTCAGGGACTGGTGTAACAAAGCCAAGTTCTGGTTGACAACGATTTAAATCATAGCAGGCAGGAAATATTGATACACGATTAAAATAACAAATTACATGTCGTCATATCTATATGAACTGAAAATGTAATTTTGGGAAATACACGTCAGAGAAAACCGAAGTGGCGCAATAGAGGACAGCTTTTTATTGCATCAATCATAACATCTCGGATTCTAATTAGAATAAAGTAATTTTATCTGAACTTGAAATATATTTCAGGAAGTTTTTTTTTAATATTTAGTTAATTATTTCATACCACAGTCCTCCCCATAGGTGGAAAAAATCATGATGACACTTGTAAATTATAACAATTAAAAGTTGAAAAATATGAATAACATAAAACATAAAGTAATCCAGCAATTAGGCAAAAATATCAAAATAAAATGGGCAAATTAGCAATTATATGAATTATGATATAATGAAAAAGTAATATACCACACTATCGTAATATTACTAAAATCTAATTGATAAATCGTAGAAACAGACAAACATTTTATACAGATAACACACATCTACATGACCGCTCACTTCCCTGGATCTGTATAGTCACTTCAGTAGAAATTGATGGACAAAAGCTAGTTTTTTGGGGGCCCAAACCTATCCTCGTAGTGAATTGATGGGGTCATACAAGTGTTTTACCACGTGAGTAAAATGATACCCCTCGTACTTTTGTTTGTCAATGACTCTAGAAGGCGTTCCCTATCTGCACTTGTAAAGACAGCCAGTGAAGGCGGTGAAATAAATAAATCCAAATTACACTCTTCAAGATCAAAAGTTTAGTTTAGTAAACATACGAACTCGACCGAAACGCTCAGTAAACCCCTTTTGAACCCTGCTCCAATTAGTTGTGCATGTACATTATAACTAAATACTTTGCTATGTCCCTGATAGTAGCAATATCGTTTTGCATGGCACAATGTACGATTTAAAGGACATCTTAAATGTTGTTATATGGGATTTATGCATATCAACGTAGGTTTGTCTGGATTATATACCACAGACTACTTGTTTGTAATTATTTTTGTACTGTCCTATAAATGACGCATCAGTAACTTTACCCGCTTTTAGTATCCTTTTCATGCCGTTTGGCTTTATTATTCCGAAAGACCTTTATATTATTTGGCTTTCCGATCTTTTTATTTTGAGCATACCTGATCAAGGGTTTGTAGTAACCCGCCATTTGCACTAAATTAGATATCTAGGTATTTATTGTAATGTATGCAAATCCTAAGTAATTGTTGCGCATTAGCGCCTTCTACAAGGAGCATACCACTGTCAAAATACGACCCATTAATTTATGTCTAGTCCTCTGTGTCTGATAGATAAAAGCTGAAGTTTTCATTTAATAGTGCATCTCGAACATACGATTTAGAATTTTAATATCAATATTGTTTCCTATCATAGAAATTGGATGTTAAACTAGTTAGTTCTTTAATTATCTGATGTACTTAAATACTTTAAATATGTTTCTATATCAGTTTTATTTACATCAGAATCAATGTTGTTATTACAACGAGTTTGTTCCCTCATTTTACTGGTGTTCGTGACATACATGTTGATCATTTACTTGTCTATCCCCTCGGAGCTCGATGTTGCGAGATTTCGCTCGACCTTACAATCCTCCACTCCACGCCCCATTTGTGTTATATTGGTTCATGTTTTATTCGTTATTTATAGTTATTTACCTAAACTGGTGTCCAACACAATTTTCATATCAGATGATGTTCTTGTCGTATAAAAGTAACACACCGGATGTTGCTAGTGAAACAGGAATGTATTTACGCTTTCGTTGCATCCAAGTTCACATCGTTTTGTCGTTTGATTAGACTTACTCAATATATTGTCTTCTGCGTGGTGTTTTGTCAATATAAATCTTTGTTTATATTTTGTCCTTTTTTAATGTCGCCACCATGACTTGGTTGGCCGTTATGTAATATTTGTGTCACAAATGACCACGGATATGTTCCACTTGTCGCAAACACTTCCCGGTTCTTTCCTCATTCACGACTTATCACCGGATTCAGGGGCGGATTCAAGAGGGGCGCACCCGGCGCGCGCCCCCCTAAAAGTGGAAAAAATATGATTTTTTTGCGTAAAATCGGGATTTTTCACACGAAATAACCCCAAAATTTTCGCGTCTCACTCCGCTCGGCGCCATTTTTTTTTAAGTGCGCCCCCCCCTAACTTGAAATCCTGGATCCGCCTCTGGGATTTGTAACTAGATTAATATTTCAGGTATTACTAGTAGAGGAGGAATTGATTACCCTTCCGCAGCACCTGAGTTCACCCCTGGTCTCTAGTGGGGTTCCTGTTACTCGATCTTTAGTTTTTGTGTATGTTTTGTAGATCGTTGTTTGTCCTTTTATACTTTTTCCTTTGGCCATTGGGTTGTCTGTTCTTCTTCGATACACGGACTCTGATTACACATTACTCTTCTTAGCAAATGTATGCCATGTCCTTCTTTGATTTACGGCATCTGATTACCAATTTGGAATCTTGTTCCTAATAACAGCCTGGGATAATTTGTTCAAAGTCAGACCATGGTTTGTTTACATTTTGTTTTAATATATGTGGAAAATAACTTTTTTTCGGTGGTGTGGTGGTCGTGGTCATGATCGTATGGTAGTTGGATTGATGAATACATGTGCAATGAGTTCGAACCCCTTTCATGGCAAGGTGTACTCGATACAACATTTTGTATTAAAGTTCGTCAGCTACTTACGACAGCTCGGTGATTTTCACCGGGTACTCCGATTACCTCAACCAATAAAACTGACTGCCACAATATAACTGAAATATTGTTGAGTGGCGTTAAACACCATAAACCACCAATCACCAAAAACCATCTGTCGGTGGTCTACATCAGGTACATGTACCTACAATTATTAATACATGATAAGACATGTTATCCGGGAAAAATCAACAATAGAAATGAAAAAAGTATAACAAAAAAATAAAGCATATTAAGAAATATTGAAAATATAGTTTCATATAGGGGTGAATGATTGTTGTTTAATTGTTTAATGCCAATTCAGCAATCTTTGGTTTTATCATGGCGAGAGCAAGTTAATATTCAATGAGATGTTGATGAAGTTCGCTCTATACTAAACCAACACGCCGAGAGAGAGAGAGAGAGAGAGAGAGAGAGAGAGAGGGGGGAATATTGGTAAGCAGACAGAAATAACGTTGCGGTCTTCATATGGAAATAGCCCCTTTAGTTGTGTAGAACAGATGATATCAGATACCTTTGGTATTCAGCGGCAAGGCAAACTTGTTCAACCATATTTTTCATAACATATTTCACTTGAGGTAATATAATTATGAGCAAAGTAGTATAAAAGTAGTTGTACGGATGAAGAAACCAAATTTACATGAAAACAGCTGCAATATTGAGCTCCTTACATTAAATAATAATCAACCAATGCTCTCGAACTAAAATGTTTCTAAAACATGTAGTAAAAATATTAAAACTGCCAAAAAATAAAAAAAATAAAAACCAGTTGTACTGTCTTGCCTGTACCTGTATCTTTCATTACCATTGGTTTTTATTTACACCATTAATAAGCAAAATCGTAGCATTTTACAATGAAAACCGCTTTTAAATATTTTATTTACCCATAAATAATTTCTAAGACTTAAAAAATGTACGTTGTTATAAAACATTAACAGATGACATCTTATAAATGCAAATATGGCTATCAATATATATGCTAGCGGCAATAAGCGAAATTATGCATTAAGCTTAATTCCCATGCAATACGATAATGCCTAGGCAATAAGGCTAATGCCTAAATGTTGTTAAATCCTAGGATTTAGGCTTAAATGCTGAAAAATACGTCCAGGCATTAGGCTTAATGCCTAAATAGGAATTATCAATCATCGTATGTAACTGTATGTAACAATACATTAGTTTAATTTTTGTATTCATAATCATTACATAAAACAAAATTTGTCTTAAAATGTCAATGTCAAGTACCTACAATAAAACAATTATCACATAAACATTAGATAAAAATTGATCAACATTGTTAAAAAGTATCAAGTTAAAATATAAAGACATCATTTATTATCACGGGATCCAGACTATTGCAGTTTTCCATTTTTCTTACACTTGGATCTGTTGCTTGAACATTTAGATTTACAGGAACATTAAAAAAACATTTGTCCACCAGGTAAAGACTGGTTAGAAGCTGCCTCACGAGCACTTATCGTTGTTTCACAATTAATTTCCTATTGTAACATTAAGTCCTGTTTACAGATGCCTACCTCAGTTGCCCCAAATGTACTTTGAAGTTGTCCAAAGCGTGTTCCCACTACAGCGTTGCCTTTATTATTAACCTGAAAGAAATAAAAAGATTTAAGGAAATGCGATAGCAAAGTTTTAAAGACTTTCATATATATGTATTTCCTTTTCGTTGATGCGCTTAATACGAAGCAGATTATTTCAACTTTATTCAGAGTACGTAGAGATCGCCATTGACTTTGTTTAATTAGCCTGGTATCCCTGAAAATAAAACCATTCGATCAGTTTAGTGTACTTCTATGAAATTATTTGATATTTGAAAATGTTGTTTCGGACAACGAAATACAAATCAAATTGAACATTGTGCGGAATTACTTATGTTAATGTGTGCGCGATTTTTTTCTGATTTAAGGCTTTTTATTTTTGATAACAGGTTGTTGTAGTTATCTCTGGGATAAATATTCCTGGTCTTCTCCAACTCAAATTTAGATTTTAAAGTAGAAATGCATTTTTCTTCACCAGAATACATGTCTACGGAAGGCAAAATATTGTCCTATGAAATTATGTCCTGTTGTGATATATTTCAAATGAAAAACCTTAAATGGACCGAAAGAGGTCATCGCTGCGCTTTATTCCGTCCTCGGACTTTATCATAGGAGTCAATTGCAAAAGAGGACAGTATTTCACAGAGGACACTACTTAATGATACATTTACACATTCAGAAAAACAAACAAACTTGAGATCAATACTTCAAATCACACTTTATATATCACTAAATCTACTCACCAATAAATATAGAAATAACCTTAAGACAATTTGTAATCTATTTAAAATGGTAGAAAACAAAATGAAAATTTGTTCCCCCTAAAAAAAGTTCCTACAGTAAAATTATCATAACCATTTGTTCCTTTGGAACAACTAGAAAAACATCAACAGAAATTAAATATTTATTTTTCATTTAATACAGATATTTTATTGCCTAGGAAATAAGTGAAATATTCATTAATCATTTTCAGGAAATAAGCATAATGCCTGAAAATTTCAGGCATTAAGTTAATGCCTAGGCATTAGCTTATTGCCTAGGAATTAAGCTTAATGCTTAAAATCGCTTATTGCCGCTAACATATACATAAAGAAAAAAGTTAAGCACCCCTTGATATATTAAAACATAATACGTTACACCAAGTTTAGATTCTAATATTTATATTGATCATAGCAAGAACAATGTTCCATTAAAAAGATGTGATCACACAGGTGTGACCATTATGTCTAATATCGACTAGACATGCCTCTCACGCATTACTCAAAATTCAGTATGCTCACGCTTCGAATTTGGGTATTTAAGTCCGGTGTTTTAAAAAAATTATTCATTCTCAGTAAGCATGGTACGAAGGTGAATATCAGAAGCACAAAGATGGCAAATAATCGGCATGCATACAACAGGGATGTCCTTCAAAGCTATTGGACGTCAGATGGGCTACCACTATGCTGTAGTCAGCCGACTGCTGAGAAAACAAACACAAACAAACAATGTGAAAGACTTGCCAAGATCCGGCAGATCACGGGTAACATTTGATCGTGACGACAGGGCATTGCATTGTTTGGTTAGACGGATGCCATTCGCAACCAGTTCCATACTCAAACAACACTGGCTGCTCATTAGACGCCTGTCAACAAGAACAGTTAGAAACCGTCTGAAATCATCGGGACTTAAGTCAAGGAGAGTCATTAAACGTCCACTGTTGGCAGACCGACATCGACTATGACGTTTGGAATGATGTTTAGCACGACGTTGCTGGAATTTAAGGACATGGCACAAGATCCATTGGTCAGACGAAAGCCGGTTTCTGCTTCATGTAACCGACGGCCGGATGAGGGTTTGGAGACACAAAAATAAAGCCTATTCCCCCAAGGAACATCCAGCCAACTATCCTTTACGGTGGAGGTTCAGTAATGGTTTGGGGTATATCTCTCATGACTGCAAGCTGGATTTGGTCACCATACAAGGCAAGCTAACTGGTGATCAGTACACCCGAGAGGTCTTGCAACCAGTTGTCCCCATTTGAACAACCACCCACTACCTACAAGGCCTGTGTATATGGATGACAACGCCAGGCCTCATCGTTCAAGCGCAGTAACCGCCTACCTCCAAAGCGAAGCCGTGACTTCTGTTCCTTGGCCAGCCATGAACCCGGATTTAAATCCCATAGAGCATATTTGGGACATGTTAGGCCGTCGTATACTGGCTTGGGAATCTCCTGTACAAAAAAATCATTAGCAGCTATCACAACAGGACATCCGACGTCTAATTGGAGGGATGAGACGCAGGGTTGAAGCCGTCATCCAAGCACGTGAGGGTTACACCCGGTACTGAACTTTGAACAATAGATGTCGTCAAGTGATTCATAAGTGACGTTTTGAAAGTGAAATGATAATGTTACCGTGCTTTTTGAACTGTGAAGGTCAATACTTAAAATGGACATGTTTTACTGCAAAAACTGGCCTTGTGATATTGTGATTAAATATTCATTAAATTAACATTTTTCTTGATTTATTTTTGTGTTTTACTACAGCCAATGTAATGTCCTACCAGGTCACCATTGCGTTCTTGAGATTATCTGGCCAGTAATCTCATGATACTTGTCGTATCATTGTTCATTACAAAAAACATGGGGGTGCTTAACTTTTGTCTTTGTGTATATATTTAGATTTTAGAACCCATAGCAACAAACTGGATTTCAGACTGTAATGTTTTAATTAAATAAATATAACAGTTTCAATTAAACATTTCACAAATACGACCATTACAACATTCACAATTAATGTACCAGGAAGATAACGTAGACCTTAATAATCAAAAGTTAAAAATATATCCTTCCAAACAGTGTTGTAACTATGTGAAAAACGTCATACATTTTTGTGATCAAGGTAAAAACAGTACACAGAATACAGTAATCTAGAGTCGTTGTAGTACAAAGTAAGTTATATCGTTATTTAATACAAAGATTTAGGTAGTAAAGAAATATTGTTGTTACTCTAGGTTTATTTGTTTGTTTATCTATTATTTATTTTAAATCGATTTGTTTTAAATCGTGAGTCAGGTAGGTAAATCCTGTACTGTTTTACTTCCTGATAGATACACGCCCCACCAAAACATTGAATCTGATACAAGGTATTATAAACCATTTATTTTGTACGAAATAAAAACGAAACGTGACACATAGGTGACATACGTAAAGATTGCACGATTACACTGTCACGAAAAACCAAACAAAGAAACAAATAATAAGTAAAATACCGTGGACGAAACACAACAGATCCCAAAACGTAAATAAACATTAAACGAGAGTTTCTCAAACTTACTATCAAACTGTAGACAACACAATATTAAGTTACTTCACTGGGGGACGTGTAGCCATTTGTTACTGGACGTCTGAAATGAATACCAACATGAATAATGAATTAATATGCTAAAATAGAACAAAATGATAGACAAGGGGTTAGGATTGGGGTGTTTATCGCCCCTTTCAGTATTAATTTAACACTAAACAGTTTTTCAGTTATTTCAGTTAAATGATCCTCCCGAAAATCTGTTACAACAGAAACGAGATATGTGATAGTGATAATATAACAGCCGTAATCACAACTGAACCGACAACAAAACACATATACCCTCTTTATGTAATAGAAGTAGACGTTTCTTATTATTCTCTGCCCACAGGCGCTTGTGTAGAGTCAAAAATATGCTCGCTATGTACCTAAAATACCACAAGGCCGGACTCACTCCTACTACCCCTGTCACTTCAACCGCTATTTCCCCTGCCAAAATGTCGATACGACACAAATCGCCTTCTGATTTGCATAGTGAAATGATTTTTCTTCAAGGAAAATCCGTTTTTTATATCTTCCTACCTTCTACACCCCCATACTGACAGATAATCCTTCGATTTTGTTGACACGGGACATATCGTGGGCTGCAAAATCGAAAGTGGGTCACCAGACGACATCTTTCCGCCTTTCGGTTGTTCTCGGGTTGTATCATATATAATTACTAAACACTAGAAACATTCCAAATTCAAATTACAAGGCTCCAAAATATAATCTTCCCTGATATGTTTCGTAAGGCAATGATACAACCCGAGAACAACCGAAAGGCGGAAAGATGTCGTCTGGTGACCCACTTTCGATTTTGCAACCCACGATATGTCCCGTGTCAACAAAATCGAAGGATTATCTGTCAGTATGGGGGTGTAGAAGGTAGGAAGATATAAACAACGGATTTTCCTTGAGTCCGGCCTTGTGGTATTTTAGGTACATAGCGAGCATATTTTTGACTCTACACAAGCGCCTGTGCTCTGCTGTTGCTATTTGTTCTGAAAGTTCTATGTTAATTAAGATTGGAGCAACTTTTGAAATGGCTAATAGAAAATGACTTGCATGTTGGAATCATACCTTTATATTCCACAATAAAATGAAGAACTATAAAACTACTTGAACCTTTACTTTTTTAAAGTTCATGTAACAATCCATGATAATAATCTGTCATGTTTATGTGTGTTAGGGGTAAGATTTTACCTCTATTTGTACAATTTGTCGAATGAATTATCGAATTGTTCCGACATTGTGATATTTATTTGTTTTTCAATTTATTACAAACTGACTCAGTCAGTGAGATGTTGATGAATCTTAAGCTAACGAGAGGACATAAAGTAGTATATCAAGTACATGTATGTGTCTTTGTACCTTCTATTACGATCAGGCTTTACAAGTGTATACGTCTCAATAAATGACATCTAATCAACTATATGGTAGATTATTAAAACCATATAAGTAAATGAGAGGACATGAAGTAGTATATCATTTACGTGTATTTGTGTGTGTACCTTTCATAACGATCAAACTTTACAAGTGTCTAAGTCTCAATGAATAACTACACTGACATCTAATCAACTATAGGGTAAATTATTAAAACCATACAAGTGTATAAGTATAAAGTCACTCGTTTTCCAATCCTCTGATTATGTGTTTATATATTATGCATAAGACCTCTATGTTTACACTAAATTCTTAAAACCAGGTTGGGTTCAAAATCTTTCAACACTATGTCAAGCTTAATTGTAAATTATAAAAATAGTATCAAAGTTAGTTGTAAATTCTCAAAAACAAAATAAAGGTTATATGTTAATGCTGCAAAACAGCATTATGTGCAGTTGTAAATTTTCAAAACCAGTATCAAGTTCAGTTGTAAATTATCCACAACCATTTTCAAGTTCAGTTGTAAATTATCCAAAACCAGTATCAAAATCAGTTGTAAGTTATCAAAACCAGTACCAAGTTCGGTTGTAGATTATCAAGCCAGTATAAAGTTCAGTTGTAAAGTATCAATGTCATTATCAAAGCGGCATGTTTGTATTAACAATATGTTTTTTTTCAATTATTTTGCGGTAAAATAGCAGTATTATATGGTCACCGTCACCAAGATGATTAAAGGGTAGCACTAATATAAACCTATCGAATAAAAAAATAATACATTATAAGCTTATCCGATGGTGTTTGACCTAACACCAATACGGTGTGGGTTCGCGCCCAGATTTGTAAATTACAAAAAGGGTGCAATCGACTCGCAGCCGCAAGTGAGAAAGTTTATCAGTTGCTTGCCCATGATCGGTGGTTCTCTCCGGGTACTCCGGCTTCTTCCACCACTAAAACTGGTCGCCATGATATAGCTGAAACATTGCTGAAAGTGGCGTTAAGCAAAAAATCAAAATCAAAATCCCATGGGGGTTGACTTTTGACTTTCTTTATATCACATAAAATGTTTTCTTAGAATCTTCTACATTTTTACATCGGGAGATTCAGCATTCCTAGTATACATGTAAACTCTGGTGTCTTCTGATATTATTATTTGTAAAAAAGAAAGCACAATATCAGCAATAAAACTAGTGTTAGTAAGAGACAATTACTCCATTATAATAAACTATCCAGTTATATGTGAGGATTTGTATTTTACTCATCCACGAGGCATGGATTTACTAATAAGGAAGATGCCCATAAATGTAGCTTAGCCAATCCAGGAAAGAGGGCGGTCACATGCATACTGGCGGATAAACTATGCGGGTTTTATTGATTTACCAATTATATTTTGTAACTGTTGTGGGGATGTGGCATTTTTTATTTTTTATTTTATGAATGAATTTGATACTCGGAAGAACAAACCAGTTGTGATCATAATAAACACACGGCCACGTATCTATCTTACAGGGTTTCTATTCTGTGAAAAACGTCATACATTTGTGTAACAAAACTACTTGCAGAATAAAGAAAAACAGTTCTAATAGAAGGTAACAATTATCTTTATTTATAGCAATGAATTAATTCAGAATAACCGTGTTGTTTATCCGGCTAGGTTTGCCAAACCTGGTAGTCAAAAGCCGTAAGGCGAAGAATGACATACAATACAATGGCTAAAAGACAAAAAAATACAAAAAGACAAAACAACGATCGATTGTTGATGTTGGCATCCGCTCACCACCTGAGAACATGGCGGCAACGAAATGAATATACCATTACTTTACATAAAACATATACAAAGTCTCAACATAATCAGACATTCGACAATTAAGGTGATGATGTCTCGATGATTCAAGTTTGTATACGATATATTTATCAACAATGTCACAGATTTGCCAAGCAGCCATGGTTTATTTCTCATGAAAGAAAAAAAGTATAGATTATGATCATTGACATTAACCTAAGAGAAAATATATTTTCCAATGTAACGGTTAACCAAATCATGTTTGCGACAGTAAAACTTTCGAAGTAATGACTTAAGCTTGATTACTAGGAACCCATGGTTCCGTAGCTTCCTTGTCAGCAACAACCCTCTATCAATGAAATTATGATAGGCAGCACAAAATGTTCAGCAATAAATGTTCTGAAGGCTGTAATCTTAAAACCATTTATTCCAAGATAAATAAAATTTTAAGAAAAAAAGGTCCATAAATATTATACATTGTATAAGGCAACGTTTAGGTGGATTGTGGTCAGGTGAGTCAAATCGTGCCTCAGTGATATAGAACTTAGCTTGAAAAAAATCGAGTGTAGTAAAACGTGGTGTACTCCGGAACGTACGCTGCAGTGGGAAGTGAGAGCAAGGACTGACTGGTTCAATGTCAGGATAATGTATATCACTGGGATCTATCTACCTCTGACTATTGTTTCAATGAACTAGCACTAAAAAGAACAATCCTGTTCAGCACAAAGCTTTCCTCTTCATCATCTCGCCAAAACGTAGCTTGTTCGCGCCATAATAGCATTAAAAAAAATTACTAATTTTGCATTAAGCAGTAATCATTCACTCATTCATTTTAGAGTAAATCCGGAATCTCAATTAGTAAATAACACCCAACTATCACTGTAAGTATGCCATACATCATTATCTGTATCCCGTACGTACTGCCATAACCGATTATCTGTATCCCAGATTTACTGTCATAGGTCATTATCTACATCTCCGAACTACTACCATAGGTCATTATCTGTATCTCAGAATTACTACCATAGGTCATTATCTGTATCTCAGAATTACTACCATCGGTCATTATCCGTATCCCAGAATTACTGTTATAGGTCATTATCTGTATCTCAGAATTACTGTCATATGTCATTATCTGTATCTCTGAATTACTACGATAGGTCATTATCTATATCTTGGAAGTACTGTCATAAGTCATTATCTGTATCTGAGAATTACTGTCATAGGTCATTATCTGTGTCTCTGAATTACTACCATAGATCATTATCTATATCTTGGAATTACTGTCATAGGTCATTATCTGTATCGCAGAATTACTACCATGGATCATTATCTGTATTACATAATTACTACCATAGGTCATTATCTGTTTCTCAGAATCACTAACATAGAGCATTATCTATATCTCAGAATTACTACCATAGGTCATTATCTGTTTTTCAGAATTACTACCATAGGCCATTATCTATATCTTGGAATTGCTGTCATAGGTCATTATCTGTATCTCAGAATTATCACCATAGGTCATTATCTATATCTCATAATTACAGCCATATATCATTATCTGTTTCTCAGAATTACTACCATAGGTCATTATCTATATCTCAGAATTACTACCATAGGTCATTATCTGTATCTCAGAATTACCACCATAGGTCATTATATATATCTCATAATTACAGCCATATATCATTATCTGTATCTCAGAATTACTACCATAGGTCATTATATGTATCCCAGATTTACTATCATAGGTCATTATCTGTATCTCAGAATGACTGTTATATTATGTCATTATCTGTATCTCAGAATTGCTATCACAGGTCATTTTCTTCATTCTGGAATTCAGTCTGCCATTGACATAAGAATCAAATGTGGATTTGTTTTTATACCTTTAGGTATGTCGTTAAATACCAGTTGTGATCCATGTACCAGAATCGAGGAAAACTCCCCTGCTACCAAGTGGTGTGTAGATTGTGAAGATGCTCTTTGCATAACTTGTGTAAAATCACACAAAGGTAACAGAGTATCTATGAGCCATCATGTCATCGACATTGATGTCATATCTACCTTACCTGGTGAAGTACTGACAACACAGGAAAAATGTTCAAGACATCCGGACTTTATTATGGACTTTTTTTGCAACCAACATCATGTAATTTGCTGTCGAAACTGCATGTCAGAAGATCACCGCTCATGTGATAAAGTCATGCCACTTGAAATGGCATCAAATAACGCAAAAACATCTCCACTTTTCCATGATATCTCTGAGGGCATGAAAGAAGTCCACTTAACGTTGAAAACAGCTCTACAAAATAGGCTGGAAAATAGAGACAGGATGAACATAGAAGAAAAAAACATCGTCAGACAGATATCAGCATTCAAAGCGTCTGTCATAAAGAAGCTTGATGAACTAGAAAAATCGACCCTGTTGGAGATGCAAACAGTCAGTCAGGATTCTATTTGTCAAATGGAAAGAGAAGAATCCGAGTTAGGAAAGTCAGTTTCATTGATCGAGAAACATCTACAACAGCTTGACTTTTTGACAAAGAATGGCTCCAACCAGCACGTGTTTCTTCTTCTCCACCGATTACTACCAATACTTAGTAAAGAAGACAACCATTTGGAGGAGATTGTAGCTAACCACTCAGACGTCAGCTTAGTCTACGATCAACCAGAACATTTGTTTTCTGGAGTAAAACATTTAGGCACCATACGGTTAAAGAAAGAACCCTGCACAATTATATTTAAATCTTTTAAACACATGGAAGCTCAAGAAATATCTGTCCAATCTAAACCTCCAAAATCGTTCAATTTTGGTAACAAAATGGATAGAACATTTGATGGAGTAACTGGTATGGTTGTTGATAAAGAGGATAACATGATACTGGCAGACAGTTCATTTCTGAGAATGTACAGTAAGGATGGGAAATATGTCACAGAATGTAAATTAGGAGGACAAGCATGGGATATTTCTTACCACAAAAAGTCTGGAAGAATTGTTGTTGCCTTGCAAGACAATGGTATTCAGTTCGTAGGTAACTTTATTGCACAAACAAAAATAACCGTCCAAAATATAAATGAGTGTTTAGGTGTTACATGGGTAGACGACAACGTTTATGTCGGTGGGTATGATATTACTGGTAGAGGTAAGATAAACATTTTAGATTCAAACGGAAAACATATTAATAGTGTTAGTGGTGTTAGTAGTGTTAGTAGTGTAGTATTCTACATCCATCACAGAGACAACAATATATATTATACAGACTTAACCAAAGTCTACTGTATAAAGAAAGATGGATCAAACGTATTTACCTTTAATTCCCCAGACCTTCAAGGGGCAGATGGTATTGATACTGACCGACAAGGAAACGTTTACGTTGTAGGGCGGGGATCGAATAACATCTTACGTCTGTCACCTGATGGACAGAACAGTGATATAATGACGAAGAAGGGGGATGGCATTAGTAAGCCACGCACACTTTGTTTTAGTAGAGATTTTAAGAAACTATTTGTGGTAAATGAAAATGGAAAACGGGTTGTCGTTTATAATTGTGAATATTGAGGATTCGGTCATTCATTCAAGCCAACTATAATTCCTACCTAGTAAAGAACTGTACTCTTAACTCCTAACAACCGATAAACATTACATTTGTGTTTTTCTATAACTCACTGATATGATGTTTAGATGTTATGGTATTTAACGCCACTTTCAACAATATATCATTTATATCGTAGCGATCGGTTTTATTGGTTTAGAAAATCGGAGAACTCGGAGAAAAGTAACGAACTGTCGTAAATCATTGACAAACTTTATCACATAATATTGTATCAAGTACACTTCGCAACGAGGGGTTTCGAACTCACAACTTTAGTGGTGATAGGCACTGATTGCATTGTAGTTGTAAATCCAGCTACAATAAGATCACGGTCACGATGACCTCTTCACTGATATGAGGTCATCAGTATGTATTTCATTATATCATAAACATTAAACACTCTCAATTAGTATGACCGACATTATATTAAAACTCCCCGAGTCTTAGGTAGATATAAAGTATATACTCTTTCTACTAAAAATTAAGGTACATACAACTAGCTTAATCCCGCCACTTTTATTGAAGTTCCTGTACCGGGAAGGGACAGTTGGAGGGCATGTATATGTGTCGATTTTGACTCTGCTTCTACATTTTATCTATTAGAATTTGGACCTGTTCCAACAGTGTAGTATTTTTGTTTCGTTTTGGGAGGTGGTGTGGTTTGGTTATGTTTTTTTTGTTTTTTTTACACTTTATTATATCCAAATACATGTTGGTAGATACATGCGTTTATTATAATGTTAAGCCGCGGTAATTGTTGTTTTTGTGTCTTTGATTATTGTTTATATTTTATTTATGTTTTTTTTATTTGTCTGCTTTTTTCATTTTATTATATCCAAATACATTGTGTTAACAATAACAATTTAATTATTAATTAAGTAATAAATACATTTATATATGATCATTTTTAGCCGCGGATTATTGTTCAAATGATAATTAGAGCACAGTAATGTGTTAGTAAGAAAGGATATGGATGTATTCACTTAACGCGGTATAACTCTATTTTTTATATTTATTCTAAGTGATTGTTTTTCTCATTTATATATTGTGTCTTATATATATAGCTTTAAATATATCTTTGTAACGCTTGCGGATTCCTTTATATTGATGTATTTTAATGTAACGTTTGAAGTTTGTTTTCATAATTGCTCTACAATGGTTACCGGTGTAGTTTATATTTTATACGCGATGAGACGTGTATCAATGTGAAAACTTAGCAGCGGGTATAATTCAACAGAGTGTGATAGATTTAGCACTTATTTTGTTAATTACTGGTTAGAGATTATTAGGAGACTAACTTCGTGATTAATCTTAAGTCGGGGCTATGAAGGCAGTACATTACGAGAGGGAGGTTACTTCATTAATAATAGGGTATACAGAAGTGCCGCTGGAATGAGTCAAATTTTTTTACATCTTTCAAATTTATTATTGGGTGGTATAAATCCCCCCTTTTAATATATCAATGGGTGGAGATTATTAAGACATGGTATATTAATAGGCCATATTTCTACAAGCCCATGCAGCTTCTTTATTACCAAGACATATAGTTCTATGAGTGAGCTATAATTTAACATAACAAGTTCAAAATTGATCTATGTGTGTTTATTTTGGATTTTTGTCTAATTTCAGAATGGATCATCAATAATTGAATAATATATGAATGGGCATAATTTTCATGCTAATGGAATATGTAAATGAGTTTTTTTCTTTTCCTTCTTTTCACAATTTGTATTGGAATTATTTTATTTATAACTATTTTAAATGATGTAATTAAACTCTTTATTAATATGTCTTGTGTGTATTAAATGTAGAAAATTGTATATTGTTCTTTTGAGTATATCCTGTCATAGATACTGAAATTTCGTACTATGAATCAATAATGGCCAGGATTTACAGTGCTAGGGGATTATGATTGTCTGGGTTTTTTGTTTGATGGTGTTTATCGCAACATTAAATAATACTTCAGTTATACCGTGGCGATCAGTTTTATTGGTGGAGGAATACACCCGGAAAAACTACCGATCTGCCGCATGTCACAGACAAGCTTTATTACTTTATGTGGTGTCGAATACACCTCGCCATGAATGGGATTCGAAAGCCCAACGGTGGTGGTGATAGGGCACTGATTGTACAGGTACATGTAGCTGTAAATCCAACTACCATGCGATCACTATCACGATGGCCCCCGCCAGGATTTATATACACGATGACTACGTCCGCATAAAATATGCTACACTTAGTATCCTCACCCGTCAGTAATATTTGAAATGCATTCTGAGTTATGAACGTCTGGTTGGGGAACATCATAAGAAATTTTGGTAATCCTGGGAAACAAAATACGGATATATCATGTCAAAAATATAATCTGATTTTTGCTTCGTACAAAAACAATATCTGGACAGGAAAACACACAACCCCTAAAAGAAGATACAATGAAAAAAGGACAAATGACAGACATCGATTTGCAAAACACCACAAATAAGCAAAACAATGAGCAATACCAATCCCACAAAACTGGGTGTGCACTAAGTTGACACAGTTGGATTAATAAACGTTCAATAATACCGAACGGCAATCAAAAAAGGAAAATCCATAGAAACTAGCAACATAGGGTACACGAGATGAAGAAAAACAAAAAAAAACACAATCTGATTGATTGATTGATTTTTGGTGGTTAACGCCACTTTCAGCAATATTTCAGCTATATCATGGCGACCAGTTTTAGTGGTGGAAGAAGCTGGAGTACCCGGTGAGAACCACCGACCTTGGGTAAGCAAATGGTAAACTTTATCACTTGCGCTGCGAATCGAGTGTACCCTTTTTTGTAATTTACAAAGCTGGTCACGAACCCTTGCCGTATTGGTGATAGGCTTGTATGAGCTGTTAGATCCAACGACCTAACTCATTGATCCACTCGGGTCCCCCCATTAAGGAGTATGAGCAGAGACTGGTGGGCTCAGAACCGAGATAATGTTTCAGAATGAATCAACATCTCTATCTGTGGACTCTTGTTCCAGTGAGCTAGCACTATAAAAAATTAACTTAGTGGTGTGTGGCTTAGTACAAAGTGGACATCATAATCTCATCGAATGTTGTTCTCGACACAACTATAGCAAACAAACAAAAATGTTCATAACAATCACGCATTACTCCCCCTTAAAACAGCGCCACTTAAATTGTTTGATTATCACCAATGGTCATGCGTACCTCATATGGGCAAGTAACTGGTAAACTTTATCATTTGCGTCTGCGAGTCGAATGCACCCTTTTTGTAATTTACAAAGCCGGGCGCGAACCCTCGCCGTATTGGTGATAGGCTTGTGTGAGTTGTTAGGTAATCCAATTACCTAACTCATAGAGCCATCCGGGTCCTCAAACAATATGGCTTGGACAACACTATGAGCAAACAAACACAGATAACGTAAATAAGACATGCTTCCTGCGACAAACAACTGGAAGTAAGAAAGGTGTATGCGGAAATAGTAACGGATGTCATAATACAAAACTCAGAACGTAAAGACACACAACAGGACAACACAAACTAAAAAGATGATCAACACGGACCCCACCAAAAATAAAATAAACAAACAAACAAAACGGGGGTGAACTCAGGTGACCGCGAAGGGTAAGCATACCCTGCTTACCCGCCGTGTTACTCATATGTAATCAACAGTCAAGTCAGGTAAAAGTATTGGCCGTGATAGTGGAAAGAAAAGTAAAAAATGCATTGTAATTTGAGATATGGATATCTCGTACCAGTCAACGAGATTGTGATGATGATCGTAGAATTTGTGTAGCGATGACATCAGCCTAGGAGCAACGTAGCCTCGTTTGAGTAGCTTTTGCATTTGCAGCTGATCTCTGTCCAGAAAATCACTGTACTTGACACAAGCTTTAGAATAACGTACAAAATGTATGAGTTGTGAAATGTAAACTCCATACGCTAGTGATGCAGTAATAGTACCTCCTCCACTAGTGGCACCGTCGTGTTTTTTACAAACCCAGTGATCAGCCATGAACGAGGAAAAGACTGGATTTCGATTACGACAAACGGAACACATCCGTGCTCATTCGTTTAACTGTTACCAAAAATCATGGTGGCGACGGTAAAAATTCGGAAATGATAAATTCAACTTAATTACTACGAATCATTGGCTCAGTTGCTTCCTTGTTCTCATCAACCCTCTATCAATGACATCATGGTAGGAACCACAAGCTCTGGTATATGGAATCAACTGAGAGATATACACTTCAGGAATGTCGCTACATATAAATGAAAAGCGTGTCTGTATGTTATATTTTACAGTTATTAGGTATTTTGCTGTGTAATACCCCGTGTTGTTGTTTCGGGTTCTAGAATATAAATGTACGTCTATATGTGTCATGCTACAGATAAATAGAAACAGTGTTCACTATTAAATCAATAAAAACTATATAAATGTGTGTCCATGCCCGGTATTTTACAGCTAAAAATATATTTTGTCATCACTTTGCGTCCATCGTCCGTCCGTCCACAATTACTAAACAATCTTCTGCTTTGAAACCACTTGGCCAATTAAGACCAAACATTGGTGGAATGGTCCTTGTCCGATCTAATTCCACACTTGTTCTTTATTTTTGTTTGGAGGGGGTGTCTTCTTCATTCAGAACATTTTTAATGTCTGTTCTTCGATTCTTTGGTAATGGTTTCTAATTACCACTTTGGTATCTCAAGCTTTTCTACTTACATTTAATTTTAATTTGTAGCTTCTTTATAGCGTAAGAAAACAAGTTTAAGATACCAAAGGGGTAATTGTTAGCGTGCTCGAATTGAGTGTGACAGCTCGTGGGTTCGAGTCGCGGTCGGGTCAAACCAAAGATTACAAAATTTGTATTTGTTGTTTCACTGCTAATCACACAGCAGTAAGAAAAAAGAGCAGATTGGTTTGCTCGACATCCAAATAACGTGTCCGCTTGGAGCTCGCGGACTTTTACTTCAATGAGCTAACACTATAAAAATCAAACTCAGCATGCTGATGCTGATCTAGTCCAAATCGGTCATCATCATCTTCATCACATCAAAATGTAACTTGTTCTCGCCATGATATTGGAAAATGTAACTTGTTCTCGCCATGATATTGGAAAATGAAAACTGGACATTAAACAATAATCACTCACTCACTCAATTAGCATGAATCGTCCTATATACATTGTAGAAAGCTAGTAATTTTTACTCTCCCCCCCAAAAAAAGTAATCTTATAAATCACTAATAGTCATGTGAGCAACATCGACATGTGTCGACCCTACATATTATCTGTGGATAATAAAAGTATATATGGTCATATATAGGGTTGACACATGTAAGTTAACATAAGATTGTACGAATAAGGACACGAATAAGTTAATTTAAGTAAAAAAAGATGAAACAAAGAATTTTTATTGAAAATAAATACAATGATTGTGAACAGAAAGTTAAAAATGGGTAGGAGGAAAAAAAAGGGGGGGGGGGTAATTCCGTGCCACGAGTGCCTGTATGGTTGATAAGATAGGGTCGGAGTAAGTATTGTTAACTTGTGAAAATCAGCATGTTTATACCAATGATAACCAGTTAAGAGATATTTAGTACGCTTCTAGTATACAAATTTGGTATTTTCTGTTTTATTTTTTAGGGAAAAAACAAAGGGGGGGGGGATTTATAATTTTATGAATATAATTTAATAGATCGAAACTTGATATTGTAAAAACCAGCGGTTGTCAAGGTTGATAAAGTATTATAAAACGTGTTTTTTAATCAAGATTGTGCAGTTAAATCGTTCATGTGGAACAATTTTTCATTGCATATATATTACAAATAAATTGTATGTATAGTTGTAAGTCGCGTAACAGCTGTTATGTTGATGTACCTTCAGTTCACACAAAGAAATGGTGATTGTTAGTTAAAATTTAAACACTATTTTAGCAGTGAGATATTTAATACAAAGCATCGTGACAATATACATGTATTAG
>MJUT01038027.1:105383-154237 GCA_002080005.1 Gigantidas platifrons
GGCCAACGCTGGATTAACCTTTAGGCAAAATAAGGACATGCTTAAGGCATCAAGGGGTTAAGGGACACAGAACAAATTCGGTCACAAGGCAATTTATTTTATCAGCCAGATATTAGGCTAAAAAATACACAATAATGTAGGACAAATTAAATAAAGCACTAAGAAATGTTATATGGCTTATATAAATATGAAAAAAAACAGATATTTAACAATTTTTCGTGGATACCACAGTGAATGCGATCCTTTGATTAACTTTATATTCCTCAAAGAAATGCAAAATCATGCATTTTTAAATTGAAAAAGAAGGTTCAACGAAAATATGAATAATCATATTCTTGAACGTAGTGCACATTACAATCTTGCTATATGCGGGATATACACATAACTATTCAAATGAAAATGTTATGGGGTATAAAAACATAAGAAATATTGAGTATCATTTTAAATGAAAATCGAACCAAATTGCAAATCACTTATTCTGAAATTAAGGTCATATTCAGAAATATTTAATGTAGAATGTTATCGATATATGTGGGATAGAGTAACTTAATATTGGAAACTATCGTTAATTTGATTGATTTTTTTCTCTTTTAGACATATTAGCAGCCGCCCACATTTCAACGCACGCAAAACGACAGGGCCTATGAGACGGGTCGGGGGTTCAGTCGGTTTATCGATCCGGGATCCGAAGACCCAAGACGGGGTCCGTCAATCTCCGAAGAGCCCCAAAGCCTTAGCCATAGACGTTTTATTTTGATTTTTTCATTTTATGAGGGTATTTTCAACTATTTGTGGTTTATTTAGAAGCTTAATTATGTAAAATTCACTTAGACTTCTGAATTATGATTGTTTATCCTCACTCATATTTATAATGTAACCAGGAAGGCCATCATTTCATTACACGTGTTTTTATAGGCCCTCAATTTTTAGAGAAGTCTCAGCCTGTTCCCGGGGCCCCAAAGCAGTCTTGTTCCGCCTTGCAAAATTTCCCTTGAAAGCCCTGCACAACGACGCTTGCGGTAAATAGTCAAAGATGAATTGCCAGTTTAACTATGACCTATTTGAATATTATTTCTTAAAATTTCACTCCCATTGGTATATTGAAGTAGAAAATTTATGACCCAATTATATATTTGAAAACTGCAAAATTTGACAAATTTCCGCGCGTTACGACCCCGTGACTTTGACAGCTATATAGTCCATCATGGTTTTGAAGAGTGCAGGGAAAAATTGTATTGTTTGATTTAACAACAGACATTATCATTCTAAGGGGTGTGCACCACTCTGAACCCACGACTGGGGTTATTTACTGAAGTGTGGGCCTAAATGGTTTTACAGGCATTTTCGGTAGTGCCTACTGACACAAATTGTGGGCGGATATATACCGGAGCTTATCATCAGATCACTCAGGGTATTGTGTTATTAATAGAATGATAAATATAAATCCCCAGTTGATATGAACAGCATATGTATGAAACTGTATGTCACATGACCAACGTAACCTAAAGGTCACATACCTGAGAAATTTGAATTTTCGAAGTGATTTTTGTAGTTTTAGACTGATGAAGAATAATATTTTTAATAAGACTGAAAGTTTCGTAGGGAGGAACACTGGTAACCATACCTGTCAAATATGTTGCTCCAAAAGTAACTGTGAAACTATGTATCATTTATGTTTCCTCCTTGAGATAATCATGGTCAAAATAATGAACAATTTGAATGTTTGCTCCGCCCACAGCTATTTATACCCACAGTCCACAGCTATTTATACACACGGTCCCGGTCAACACCTATTGTTGACGATTTTCAGGAATATTATCCGGTATTTGGTGTTGCTTTTATATGTAAATCGGAAACTGGATGAGATCAGATCAAGAGATGATCATGATAAAAAAGAAAGTATGAAATCACGAAAGAAAAGGAAGTTTTAGTTGTATGTAAGCATCACACAGCCAATCTGAAAACTGTGAAATTATATTTGCTTTCGACTACTGATTTAAGTAATAATATATCGTGTGTGTCTGAGGGATTCGAAGCAAAGACTACTCACAGGATCCTCCCTTTATTAAATTTCTTAAATTTTATTTCTATTGACTCTTGCCGACCACAATAACCCTAACCCTAACCCTAACCTTAACCCCTAAACCTAACCCTAACCCTGACCCTGACCCCTAACCCTAACCCTAACACTAACCACAACTCCTAAGAAAATATTGTGGTCGCCAAGTTCAATTGAGCCCATTCCACAAGTGTATGTGGTTCTATTTCTCTATATTGTACCGACTGTCAAGCTTAGTCATGTTAGTCCAAATAATTAAAGTATTGGAACAGGATATCAATGTTATCCATTCTCATGGTCATCCCTCAGTCATGACATGGGACCATATCATGAGTGGAATAATTGACGGATGCCACTAGTGAGCAGGAACTGCTTACCCTTCCAGAGCACCTTAGTTCATCCCTGTTTTTAGTGGGGTGCGTGTTACCTGATCTTTAGCTTTATATGTATGTTTTATAGATCGTTGTTTGTCCTTTTGTAATTTTTCTTTTGGCCATTGTGTTGTCTGTTCTTCTTCGATATACGGATTCTGATTACCCCTTTGGTATCTTCAAACTCTTCTAACGAAGTACAGGTTTGAATCCAGCAACTCTGATCAATAAAGAATATTTACAATTGACTCTATGTTCATTCAGATCTATTGCCTAAAATTACTAGAGCAAAACACATGGAAAGATCATAATTTCAGGGGTAGCAGTTTATTTGTATTGATATATTGCAGTTTTACTTTCACCCTAAAAATAGTTCCTACATACTACTGTACAGTCAGAGATATACTCAGTATTACTGTGCTAAACATGTTCTCTCTTATGTGATACAATATTGAGGATATCTTTTGTTCTGTTGTATCTTCTAACTTTCTTGTTTGGCATTTACACCTGGATGGTTGCTTAATTGCTCTCACTGCCCTAGATGCAATATAAAGTTATTGTAAGTAGAGAAAGTGCACAAAAGTATTCACATGATCCCAATTTTCCCTATATATATATTTCATATAAACCTACAATTATTCGAAAACATTATCCAGAAGTAAATTCTTGTCTGAATCTGATACATTTTTGTTTTCAGGAAAAGCAGAAATTTACTCAGTTTAAATATAGTATGCATTTTCAACTAGTATTTAAAAACATGTATTCCAAATCACCATAATATAAGCATGACCTGAGTGTGTTTTGGATGAAGTTAAAACAGCTATGAAAAAATCCGAAAAGGAATACTAAAAATTTTGAAAATGTAAAACAGTGGTTAATTGATTGATTTTTAATGCCAACTTTATTTTTTTCCTGTCCCTGAACAAGCCAGTAAAAGTTACCTGCCAGACAGGTTGTATGTACCAGTTGGACATGGCAATTTCAACACCCTTGTATGCATATGATTTGACAGTCAAAGATGAATGAAAGAGTTACCTGACATGATCACACACAGTAAATCGTTAGATGCCACTAGTGTTGCCAAAAAATATCAATAAATGGAAAATTATTTCAGCAAGCATTTAGTTTTAATTAGATATTTACTGTAAAGATTAGAGTATAAGGTGCATAAATAATCAGTAAGTTAAAGTAACAATTTACAATGCTTTTTAACAGATATGTCATACAACAAAAACTCTTGAAGAATTGTTGTTGCCTTGCAAAGCAATGGCGTTCAGTTCGTAGTCAACTTTATTGTGCAAATAAAGATAAGGGTCAACAATATAAAGTATTGCATGGGTGCTAGGTGGGTAGACAACAACGTTTATGTCGGTGGGTCTGATAGTAATGGTAAAGGTAGGACACACATTTTATATTCAAGTGGACAACACATTGGTAGTATTAGTAGTATTAGTAGTATTGATGTAAGTTACTACATCCATCACAGGGACAACAATATATATTATACAGACTATAGCAACGTCTACTGTATGAAGAGAGATGGTTCAAACGTATTTACCTTTAGTTCCCCAGACTTCAACGGGTTATTTGGTATTGATAATGTCCAACAAGGTAACGTTTACGTAGTAGGGTGGTACTCGAATAACGTCTTACGTCTGTCACCTGATGGACTGAACAGTGATATAATCATGAAGAAGTAGGATGATATTAGTAATCCAGTGACACTTTATTTCAGTAGAGATTTTAAGAAACTATTTGTTTCGAATGAAGGTGGAAAAGGGGTTGTCGTTTAATTGTGAATATTGAAGATACGGTTATCCATTCAATCCATTCATAAAGTGTACATTGTAAGGAACAATCACCCCCAACAACCGATAAACATAACATTTGTGTTTTATTGTAACTCATTACCATGAGGGCTAGGGTTATGGTGTTTAGTGCCATTTCCAATAATATATTATCTATATCGTGGCGATCAGTTTTATTGTTGGAGGAAATCGGAGTATCCGGAGAACACGCACGACCTGCCGCAAATCACTTACAAATTTTACCACATAAAGTTGTAGTGAATTCACCTCACCATGAGCGCAATTCGAACACACAGCATTAGTGGTGATGGGCACTGATTGTACTTGTAATTGTAAACTACCATAGGATCACGCTGTTCTTTCGAGAATCACTTGTCCCAAGTACTGAAATTTCGTAGTATGAATCACTAATGGTTATGATTTACAGGTTATGATGGTTATGGTTAAGGTACTTAACGCCACTTTCAACAATATTTCAGTTATATTTTGACCGCCAGTTTTATTGGTGGTGGAAACCGAAGTACCTAAAGAAGACCACCGACATGCAGCAAGTCACTGGCAAACTTTATCACTAAATGTATCAAGTATACCACGCCATGAGCGGATTCGAATTCAGAACTATAGAGGTGATAAGAACTGATTCCACAGGTAGTTTTAAATCCATTGATGATACGACCACGACTGTCCATGTTCATGATGACTACGTCTGTATAAAATATTGTACACTGGTATTCCTATCCATTAGTAATAATTGAAATGCATTATGAGTTATGAACATCTGGTTTGGGAACAACCATCTAACTTTTAAAATGCAACAGGAAAATCTTAAAGAAAAAATAATGAATTTGAATTTGAATTTTTGTGTTTAACGCCACTTTCAGCAATATTTGACCTATTTCATGGCGACCAGTTTTAGTTGTGGAGGAAGCCGGAGTACCCGGTGAGAACCACCGACCATGGGCAAGCAACTGGTAAACTTTATCACTTGCGGCTGTGAGTCGAGTGCACCCTTTTTTGTAATTTACAAAGCTGGGCGCGAACCCACGCCGTATTGGTGTTGTTAGATCCAACGACCTAATTCATTGAGCCACCCCCGCCCCCAAAATATATATATATATATATTTCACATTAAGAATAAATTCTGATTTTGTTTCATGCAAAATAAAAATCTGGACAGGCCCTAAAAGTGCAATGATTTATCTTTAACTTGGTAAAATAAGGTGTAACTGGACAGTAAGTACAAAGGCCAAAATAAAAAAGGGCAAATCACAAACAATTTGCAAAACACTACACAAAAAGCCAAATATTTAGCAAAGCGAATCGCACAAAGCTGGATGTGAACTAATGTGAAAAGAAGAGTAAATAGTTCCTCAGCTACTAGTGGCACCCGCCATGTTGCTTTGGTCAAAAACCCAGTGTTCAGTAATGAATGAGAAACGGACCGGATTGTGATTACGACATATGGAGCACATCCGTACTCATTCGTGAAAGATATTCTGTAAATGTTAACCAAATCATGGTGGCATTCACTACCAATCCTTGGCTCAGCGGCTTCCTTCCTATCAGCAACCCTCTATCAATGAAGTCATGGTAGGCATCACAGGCTCTGAAATATTTTATCAGCGGAAAATATATGCACTATGTATACAGGGGCTCCAGGAATGTTGCTACATATATATGGAAAGTTCACAACAAGAAATTAAAATAATTTCTTTCGTCTTAACGTTTCGATTTTAACCGGCCCTGACTGTCAATGTCGATATTGAGGTCAATGTATGATCTAGATCTAGCTAGATATGTGGTATCCTTTATTTTAAGTTCAATGAGATAGATTCGATCTACATAGTTATCAAATTTGAATTATTCAGTGAATTGACATTATCTATTTTGTGGAATGTGAAATTATAAGAACGACATTTTAGAATCGCCTGCATGATTCCTAGTTCATACGAATAAGAGAAGACGTCTGCGGGAAACTGGGCATAGTTGGTACCCATAGGAATGTCAACTATCTGTTTAAAACAACATTATCCAAACATATCAAATAGGTTGCAATTCAAACTTTTCAACAACAACAAATATTTTCTTAAGATTTGATATAATTCGTTTATTCTGACATTTAGTTTCAAGTGATGAATAGTTGTGAAACGGATAGAAAAATGTATAAACTTTAATAATTCAATGTAAATTTAAGAATTCAATCCACATTTGATTCATACCACAATTGTGTTTGCTGGTGTTGCAGTAACTCTGAAATCCGGTTTTGCCCTGTGATCAAAAATATATATTGATAATTTAGAAAGAGGTTTCGCTGATCACTTAAAGGAGCCTGCAAATGTAACGTTTTACTGATTTGGAATCGTATGCAATTTAGGTGCTCAATAGTGAAAGAAGATATATAACTTCTTATTTTGTTAAACTTCAAAGGAAAACAAAATATTCCTATCATTGTCCATTAATTCATCTTTCGTTAGTGTCGTCGTGGTAAGTGTTGTGTTGTAAAGTTAATTCCCAATACTATTTTGATCTCTAAAACTAGATGTTATGTAGGGTGCAAATTGACCCATTATGTTATATGTTGCTTTAATTCTAATACAATATTAGTGTCAATGCGATCATAGTCTTAGTCCATTTGGAAAGAGACTGTATGTCTTGTTTTGCATGTTTGCGCATTGTTGAGCAATCCTCAACATAACTTGGACGATTGACAGACCAGTCGTAATTCATTAATTTGATATTTGTGATTGAATAAAGTAATGTTTACGTTGTGTTTTTAAAGCATAGAAATTTATCTGATTGTTGGTTGCAACTTTCTGTTATTTGCATAGTCTAGAAAAAGCTTTACGTATAACAATCTAAAACTACTAAGTCGTTCAAGATTAGTTCAAAAATAGTCTTGAGAGAGAGAGAGAGAGAGAGAGAGAGAGAGAGAGAGAGAGAGAGAGAGAGAGCAACATATGTGAAAATGATGTGAAAATTAATTATGTTAATGCAATTCTACGGGGAGAGATACACTTGTGTGTATATACTCTACCAATTCTATTGAATTTTTAGAACCCACATCTGTTTAGGTAGCTAGTGTCACAGTTATTCTGAAGCCAGGTGCTGATCGATTGTTAGCATATATATCAATAATTTAGAATGAGGCTTCGCTGAACATTTTACGAAACCTGAAAAGTAACTTTTTTGTTGGTAATCGTATGCAATTTAGGTACCCGTGGGTGAAAGTTGAAATAGTCGACCTTTTTTTGTGGGAGAAAAAGGGGGGTGCGTGTTTAAACGAATGCATACATTGTGTGTATTCTTTATTGGTTATATAACAGGTAAATATTGTGTTAGTTCACATGTACCAGACACCAGGGGCCCGTTGTTGAACTTGTGATTAAGCTACCCAGATGATTAGCCTAAATGACATAATTAATTGCTAATCCCATACTTGGCTTGTGCAATGATTGAATTGTGTTGCTGAACTGAAATTTAATCAGTGCAGTAACTAATCGTATTTGATCATTGAAATAGCTAATTATGTGATTAGGAATGAATCATGTAATTATGGGTAATCATATGATTAGCTTAATCACAAGTTCAACAACAGACACCAGGTTTTAAGTCTATTTATACACACACGTCTATTTAATAGGAGAGTGATATATATTTAAACTACTTTTGTCATTTACATTTCTCAAAATACAATAGACCACTAACTGCCCATTCTTTATTTGTTTATTAATCTATACGTTTTATGTATCTGTTTCATATGGGTTATTTCCCTTGTGGTGCGTAACATTCTACCTGTTCAGTACAAACACACTGTAAAGGACAAATAATTTGAGTGTAATTTTATTTATAATTTGTAGATATTTGGACCTTTAAAAAAAAAAAAATCATAAGTTGCTATAATTGTGTGCAAATTATGGAGCAGATGTGTTTTCTTTGAATTTTGCTTGTAATCAAAGAGGATACTTTTGCCCACATTAAGGGAAAATAGATCCTTTAAATATATCAAAAAAATGTTTTTAATTTAATTTTAGAATCTTGTCGGAAATGTGTAAATTATCCATTATCCATGTATGATAAAATGGAAAAAAAGACTATCCCAACATTACTAACATCTAATAGAAAAAACAGTAGAAACGGAGACAAATGTTAAATACATCTACATGACTGTTTACTTTATATCCATCTACAAGATTGTTTACTTCATATACATCTACATGACTGTTTACTTTATATACATCTACATGACTGTTTACTCTATATACATCTACATGACTGTCTACTTTATATACATCTACATGACTGTTTACTTTATATACATCTGCATGACTGTTTACTGTATATACATCCACGTGACTATTTACTTTATATACATCTGCATGACTGTTTACTGTATATACATCTACATGACTGTTTACTTTAAATACATATACATGACTGTTTACTTTATATACATCTACATGACTGTTAATTTTATATACATCTACATGACTGTTTACTTTATATACATCTACATGACTGTTAACTTTATATACATCTACATGACTGTTTATTCTACATACATCTACATGACTGTCTACTTTATATACATCTACATGACTATTTACTTTATATAGATCTACATAACTGTTTACTTTATATACATATACATGGCTGTGTACTGTATATACATCTACATGACTGTTTACTTTATATACATCTACATGACTGTTTATTATATATACATCTACATGACTGTCTACGTTATATACATCCACATGACTGTTTACTTTATATACATCTACATGACTGTTTACTTTATATACATCTGCATGACTGTTCACTTTATATACATCTACATGACTGTTTACTTTATATACATCTACATGACTGTTCACTTTATATACATTTACATGACTGTTTACTCTATATACATCTACATGGCTGTTTACTTTATATACATCTACATGACTGTTCACTTTATTTACATCTACATGACTGTTTACTCTATATACATCTACATGACTGTCTACTTTATATACATCTACATGACTGTTTACTTTATATACATCTGCATGATTGTTCACTTTATATACAACTACATGACTGTTTACTTTATATACATCTACATGACTGTTCACTTTATATACATCTACATGACTGTTTACTCTATATATATCTACATGGCTGTTTACTTTCTTTACATCTACATGACTGTTCACTTTATATACATCTACATGACTGTTTACTCTATATACATCTACATGACTGTCTACTTTATATACATCTACATGACTGTTTACTTTATATAGATATATATGACTGTTTACTTTATATACATCTACATGGCTGTTTACTTTATATACATCTACATGGCTGTGTACTTCATATACATCTACATGACTGTTTACTTTATATACATCTACATGACTGTTTACTTTCTATACATCTACATGATGGTTTAGTTTAAATACATCTACATGATTGTTTACTTGATATACATCTGCATGACTGTTCACGCTATATACATCTACATGACTGTTCACTTTATATCAAGCTACATGACTGCTTACTTTATATACATCTACATGACTGTTTACTTTATATACATCTACATGACTGTTTACTTTATACACATCTACATGACTGTTCACTTTATATACATATACATGATTGTTTACTTTATATACATCTACATGACTGTTCACTTTATGTACATCTACACGACTCTTCACTTTATATACATCTACATGACTGTTCACTTTATATACATCGACATGACTGCTCACTTTCTTTGATTGGTCAAGTCACTTCTATAGAAATGGATGACGTAAAACTAGTAAGTATTTCCTACATCAGTAAAACGATACCCCTGACATTTTATCTGTCAATCAGTATAGTAGGTGGTCCCTATCTGTATAGAGGTAGTGCTAGGGCTATGGTGTGTAACGCCACTTTTAACAATATTATAGTTATATCGTTGCGGTTATTTTTATTGGTGGCGGAAACCGGAGTAACTGATAAACTTTATCACATAATGTTGTATCGAGTGCAAATCGCTTGAGGAGGATTCGAACTCAAAACGTTATTTGTGATAGTCACTGATTGCATAACTTATAAATCCAACGAGCATACGACCCCGACCACGACGGTCCCATATTTGTACGTGTAAAGACAATAAGAAAAGAACATACGACTTCGACCGAAACACTCCGTAAACTCCTTCTGCAAATAATTGTGCATGTACCTTATAACTAATTACTTGGTTATGTCCTGAATTGCAGCAATATGTGTTGCATTATATAATTTATAATTTAAAGGACATCTTAAATGTTTTTGTATGTGATTTGTTCATATCAACGCACAATTACCTTGATAACATATCACTGACTACGTGTTTGTAATTATTTTTGTCATATAAGGCATCCGTAACCATATACGATTTTAGTTATACTTATTAGGCCCTTTGGTTTTCTTATTCCGAAAGACTTTATAATGATTTGTTTTTCTAATCTTTACTGTGAACGTAACTGATGAGGGATTTTCAGAAACGCACGCTTCGCACTAAAGGATATACCTATGTATTTATTGTAATGTATGACAAATCCTATGTAATTGTTGCGCATTAGCGCCTGCTACAAGGAGCATACCACTGCCAAAAAAAACCCGGCGAACTAAAGTGTGTCTAGTCCTCTGTGCTTGATTCATCCCACAAGACTTGAATCTTAGTCACAAATCAGACAGGCCTGCATCATGTTCAAGAGATATACACAGATTAAGATTAAAAGTTAAGCTTTGTAAGATGTAAGTTGGATTGTTTCGTAAGCACATTGTATCTCAAATATACGTTTTACAATTGTAATTGTTTCCTAGACATTGGATGATAAACTAGTTAGTTTTGTTATTATCTGATATACATTTTGTACTTAAATACGCAAAATATGTCTTTATATAAGTGTTATTAATATGAGAATGAATGTGTTAGTACAATGAGTTTGTTGGGGTTCGTATTAATCACGTTGATCAGTTACATGTCTCCACGTTCGTAGTTCTGTGTTGTAATGTGTTAGTACAATGAGTTTGTTGGGGTTCGTGTTAATCATGTTGATCAGTTACATGTCTCCACGCTCATAGTTCCGTGTTGTGATGTTTGCAGACAGGCAATTGTTTGTATTTTGTCCTTTTTCCCTTCTCAATTGTATTCTATGTCCTTCTTCGATTTACGGCTTCTGATTTCCATTTTGGAATGTTTTCCCCTTAAAATAATGTAGAAAGTCATACCTTAATTTGTTCACAATTTGTTCTAATGTATCTGGAAGATTAATTTGTGTCTGTGGTCCAAAATCAGGTATATGTACCTACTATGAGAGATAATTTGTAATTAAAAAAACCCAATGTTGCAGTATTCATATGGATATAACCCCTTTAATATTGTAGGACGGAAGTTATCAGAAAACTTCAGCTGCAAGACAAATCGTCTGCATCGGTGGTGTAACGGTTAGCGTGCTCGCCTCGAGTGTGTTATATCTGGGTACGACCTCCGCTCAGGTCATAGCAAAGACTATGAAATTGATATTTGTTTCTTCTCTGCTAAGTATTCAGTACTAAGGAGTAAGAGTAAAGACTGGTTTGCTCAATTTCAGAATAATGTGTCCAAGTGAAGCGACATATGTACCCTCGGACTTTTGTTTATAGTGATCTAGCACTATAAATATGTTGGTCTAAAACAAAGCAGGCATCATCATCATTTCATCAACATTAACTTGTTCTCACCCTGAAACAGTTGGAAAATTGCTCATTTGACGTTCAACAATGATCACTCACTCACTCCATTTTGTTGGTCACATGATCTAAAAAGGAAGTTGTAGTACAAACGTACTTGTACTGATGAAGACAAGAAATGAGCATTAAAACAGATGAAATACTGACCTACTCACATTAAAAAATAATCAACCAATCAACGAATACTCTAGAATCAAAGTGTCATGTAATCTCTCCGAAAATTAAAACTGTCAAAAATAAAATAAAATAAAATAAAAACAAGTTGCACTGTCTTGCCTGTTCCTGTATCTTTCATTCCCATTGTGTTTATTTACACCATTTACAATCAAATTCGTAGCATTTTACAATAATTCTATTCTTATTAGAATTTATCAATAACTCGTAATCCGATTGGATATCGTCACTTATTCTATGTCATTCGAAAGGAATTTATAAATCAATATTTCCGTTTGCTGGACTACTTTTCCCCCGGTATCTAATGTAAACAAATACGGCGGCCGCTAAGTCATCGTAGATTTAAATGAATGAAAACACAATACCGGAACGATTTCAAATGTTTTCTAAATAAAACATGTTCAGTATAAATGAATTAAATAATAAATGAGTTTTATGTACCTTTTACCCGTAAATTAATCCCAATCAAGAATTGTGGGAAGGTTCGTCTGCTACTCGACGATGGCTGAAATGGCGATATTTCACATAGAACTTCCTGAAAATCTGCAAGAAAATTACATCCTCTGCCTACTAGAAGTGGTTCAAAATGATATTTGCTCTCAAAAGTTTATTTTAATATCACATTAACATGAATAGAAAGAATATTCTTGGTGGATTATTTTTTTCATATTCCTACGCCGTAACGCTGCAATTGTTTGAGGCTCTCCTTGGATATTTCTTTAATAGTGTTTAGCGTCGAAAACAAACACGATGTCCAAGAATAAGAATTATAAGGATTAAACACTACTGTGTTTTAGGAAATGATGTATGTATAAACTCCGGCAGCTCACTCACAAACTTTACTTCGGACTTTATTCAGTTTGTGAGTGAGCTGCCGTAGTTTATGCATAGATAATTTCCTTAGAAACAGTGTTTAATCCTATAATACATTTTTTTTTACAATTTTATTTAATTTACAAGACATGAAAAAATGTACATTGTGATAAAACTTTGAATGCTGAAACCTTAATAATATAAATATGACTAAGATTATTTATTTGAATTGTAAAACCCATAGCAACAAACTGGATTTCAGCATGAAAGTGTTAATTAAGAAAATATAACAATTGCAATAAGACATTTCACAAATATGACACTTACAACATTCACAATTCATGTAGTTGCTACCAGGAAGACCAGACTAATGTATACCATAATAAACAAGTGCTAAAAATATATCCTTCCAAACAGTGTTGTAGCTATGTGAAATACGTCATAGATTTATGTGACCGAGACAAACAGTACACAGAATAAACTAGAACCTTTGTATTAGAAGGTAAGTTATATCGTTATTTAATACAATGATTTAGTCAGTAAAGAAAGCTTGTTGTTACTCTGGGTGTATTTATTTATTTGTTTATCTATTATTTATTTTAAATCGATTTGTTTTAAATCGTGAGTCATGTCGGTCAATCCTGTACTGTTTTACTTCCTGTACTGTTTTACTTCCTGTACTGTTTTACTTCCATCACAACGTTGAATCTGATACAAGGTACTCTAAATGATTGATTTTGTATGAAATAGAAACAAAACGTGATACATAGGTGACATACGTCAATATTACAAGATTACAATGTCACGAAAAAAACAAACAAACAAACAATAACGAAAAATAAGGTGGATGAAACACAACAGATCCCAAAACGTAAATATACATCAAAAGATTGTTTAACATAGACATAGACATAGAAAACTTTATTTTGATTCGGCATGGTAATAACAAATAAAAGATAAGCTCTAATGAGCTTTTTACCGAACTTACTATGAAACTGTATAGACAACACAATATTAAGTTACTTCACTGGGGGACGTGTAACCATTGTTACTGGACGTCTGGAATGAATACCAACATGAATAATGAATTAATATGATAAATAGAACAAAATGATACCCAAGGGGTTAGGATTATGGTATATACCACCACTTTCAGTGTTAACTTAACGTTAAACAGTTTTTTCAGTTCTATCAGTTAAATTATATTGTATAAGACTTCTATTTTTACCCTAAATTCTTAAAGCCAGGTTGGTTCTAAATCTTTTAACACCATGTCAAGCTTAGTTGTAAATTATAAAAATAGTATCAAAGTTATTTGTAAATTAAAAAAACAAAACAAAATAAAGGTTATATATTAATTCTGCAAAACAGTATTATGTGCAGTTGTAAATTCTCAAAAACCAGTATCAAGTTCAGTTGTAAATTATCAGACACAGTATCGAGCTCAGTTGTAAATTATCAAACACAGTATCGAGCTCAGTTGTAAATTATCAAACACAGTATCGAGCTCAGTTGTAAATTATCAGACACAGTATCAAGTTCAGTTGTAAATTATCAGACACAGTATCAAGTTCAGTTGTAAATTATCAGACACAGTATCGAGCTCAGTTGTAAATTATCAAACACAGTATTAAGTTCAGTTGTAAATTATCAAGCCAGCATAACACTCAGTTGTAAAGTATCTATGCCATAATCAAGTCGGCATGTTTATTTTACCAATATTTCAATATGTATTTCAAGTAGTTTGAGTTCAAAGAGCAGCATTATCTTGTCACTGTCATCAAGAAGATTAAAAGGTGGGACTTATATAAACATATCAAATCAATATCTAATAAATTATAATATTTCCCTATGGTGCTTGACTTTTTCGCAGAATTTTCTACATGTTTACATTGTGAAAATCAGCATTCCCTGTATTTATGTAAACTCTGGCCTCGACTGATATTGTAAAGAAGAACACACATTATTAGCAATGAAACCAGTTTTATTAAGAGTCAATTACTCCATTATATATGTTATCGCAGTTATATGTGATGATTGGTATTTTACTCATTCATAGAGAATATTTGCATGAGGCATGTTTTTTCTAATAAGGGAGAGGCCCATAAATCTAGTTGAGCCAATCCAGGGAAGAGGGCGATCACGTGTGTATTGGGGTATAACTTGTGCTTGTTTTGTAACTGTTGTGAGGGTGTGGCATTTACTATTTTTTCATTTTATGAATTAATTTGCTACTCAAAAGAGCAAACCAATTGCTATCATAATAAACACAATTGTTCATGTATCCATCTTACAGGGTTCTTCTTCTATGAAACACGTCATATATTTGCTTAACACAGCCCCTTGCAGAATACAGAATAACAGTTCTAAAAGAAGGTAAGAATTATCTTTATTTATAACAATGAATAAATTCAGAAAGAAACATTGATGTTAATTATATTTTTTTGGGTTTATTTATTTATTTATTTATTTCTTTATTTATTTATTTAATTATTTATTTATTTATTTATTTATTTATTTATTTATTTATTTATTTATTTATTTTAAGGTATCATAAAATATGCAAACCCGTTATGTTTGTACTTCCTGATAAGAACACACATAATCGTCCTGTCATATACTAGGTACTATGGTACTGTGACCAATAAGTCTTCAAGTTGCTATAGACGAACATAAAAATAATATATTAGACAATAACCGGTGCATTTATCCAGCTAGATCTAGTTTGAAGATACCAAAGGGGTAATCAAAAGCCGTAAACCAATTGTTGATGTCGTTATCCGTCAACCACATGAGAGCATGGCGGCATAAAATATAATCTATGATTACTGTTCACGAAGTCATATACAATTTTCAACATATTAAAGCAAAAGGTAAGACATTCGGCATTCTCTTGACAATCGTTGGATGCAACAAACAACTACGGTGGTGGTGTGCCGATGATTCAAGTTTTTATACGAAATATGTATTAACAATTGCACAAATCTGCCAATCAGCCATTGCTTATTTACAATGAAGAACAAAATGCACACACAATTACCATTAACTCAAAGATAAAATATAAGTTCCAATGTAATGGTTAGCCAAGATATGGTTGTGATCCTAAAACTTTCGAAGTAATGACTTCAACTTGATCACTAGGAACCCATTATTCGTAGCTTCATTGTCAGCAGCAACACTGTATCAATGAAATTATGATAGGCACCATACAATTTTCAAAATTAAATGTGTGTAGGCAGCAACCTTAAAACATTACTTCAAAGATTAATTATATTTTAAGAAAAAAAAGTCCATAAATATTATAAAAAGGCAACGTTTGGGTTGATGCCGGTCAGGTGAGCTAAACGTACCTCGGTGATATAAAGCTTAGTGTTTTAAAATCGAGAGTAGCAAAACGTGGTGATCTTCGGAATTACTGTCATAGGTCATTATCTGTATCTCAGAATAAATACCATATGTCATCATCTGTATCTGAGATTTCCTACCATAGGTCAATATATGAATCTCAGAACTACCACCATAGCTCACTATCTCTATCCCATAATTACTGACATAGGTCATTATCTGTATCTCACAATAACTACCATAGATCATCATCTGTATCTCAGAATTAATGTCATAGATCATTATCTGTGTCAGAGAATTACTGTCATAGGTCATTATCTGTGTCACAGATTTACTGTCATAGGTTATTATATGCTTTTCAGAATAACTACCATAGATCATCATCTGTGTCACAGAATTACTGTCATAGGTCTTTATATGAATCTCAGAATAACTTTCATAGGTCATTATCTGTATCTCAGAATTAATACCATAGGTCATCGTCTGTATCTCAGAATTACTACCATATGTCAATATCTGTATCTCAGAACTACCACCATAGTTCACTATCTGTATCCCATAATTACTGATATAGGTCATTATGTGTAACTCATAATTACTGCAATATGTCATCATCTCTATCCCAGAATTACTGTCAGGTAATCTGTTTCTCAGAATTACTACCATACTTCATAATCAATATTTCAGATTTACTGTCATATGTCCTTATTTGTATCACAGAATACTGCCATATGTCATTACCTTAATCTCAGAATTACTACCATAGGTCATTATTTATATATCATAATTACTACCATAGGTCATTATATATCTGAAAATTACTACCATAGGTCATTATCTGTATCTCAGAATTACTACCATAGATCATTACAATATATCTCAGATTTACTACCATAGGTCAATAACTATATATCAGAATTACTGCCATAGGTCATTATTTGTATCACAGAATTACTGCCACATGCAATTATCTATATCTGGGAATTACTACTATAGGTCATTATCTGTATCACAGAACTATTGCCATATGTCATTATCTATATCTCAGAATTACTACCATAGGTCATTATATATCTCTCAGAAATACTACTGTTGGTCATTAACTATATCTCAGAATTGCTGCCATAGATCATTATCTGTATCACAGAATTACTGCCATAAACAATTATCTATATCTTGGAATTAGTACTATAGGTCAGTATCTATGTCTTGGAATTACTGTAATAGGTCATTATCTGTATCACAGAATTACTGTCATAGGTCTTTACCTGTATCTCATAATTGCTCTGATAGGTCTTTATCTGTTTCTTAGAAGTACTACCATATATCATTATCTATATCTCATAATTACTACTATATCTTATTATCTATATCTCATAATTACTGTCATAGGTCACTTTATATATCTCATAATTGCTATAAAAGTTCATTATCTGTTTCTCATAATTACTACCATAGGTCATTATCTATATCTCAGAATTACTGTCATAGGTCAATCATTGCCTGTATCCCAGAATTACTACAATTGGTCATTATATATCTCAAAGTTACTTCCATAGGTCATTATCTATGTCTCAGAATTACTGTCATATGTCAATCATTGCCTGTATCTCAGAATTACTACCATAGGTCATTATCTGTATCAGAGAAACATTGCCATATGTCATTATATATATATATATATATCTCAGAATTACTACATAGGTCATTATCTATATCATAGAATTACTACCATAGGTCATATCTATATTTCAGTATCTATATCTCATAATTACTGTCATAGGTCATTTTCTGTATCCCAGAATTACTATCATAGGTCCTTTTCTGTATCCCAAAATTAATATCATAGGTCTTTATCTATATCTCAGAATTACTGTCATAGGTCATTATCTGTATCTCAGAATTAAACCCATAGGTCAATATCTATATCTGAGAATCACTACCATAGGTCGTTATCTGTATCCCAGAATTACTACCATAGGTCATATTATGTATCTCAGAATTATTGTCAAAGGTCATAGATATATATAATGACCTATGCCATTATCTGTTCCTCAAAATTACTGTCATATTATGTCATTATCTGTATATCATAATTACTATCATAGGTCATTATCTGTACCACATAATTACTGCCATATGTCATTATCTATATCTCAGAATTACAGTCATAGGTCATTACCGGTATCTGTATCTCAGAACTATTGTCATATATCTTTATCGATATCTCAGAATTACTGCCATATGTCATTATCTATATCTCACAATTACAATCATAGGTCATTACCTATAGCTCAGAATTACTACCATATGTGATTATATATATCTCAGAATTACTACTATACGTCATTATAATATCTCTCAGAATTGTGTCTGATCCATTGTCTGTATTTGTTGGACAATGCATATGCTGAAAGTAACTACCATAGGTCATTAACTATATCTCAGAACTTCTATCATAGGTCATTATCTATATCTCAAAATTACAATCATAGGTGATTACCTGTACCTCAGAACTACTACCAAAGATCATTATCTATATCTTAGAATTACTACCATAGGTCATTGACTATATCTCAGAATTACTGCCATAGGTCATTATTTGTATCACATAATTACTGCCATATGCAACTATCTATATCTTGGAATTACTACTATAGGTCATTATCTGCATAAGAGAAATATTGCCATATGTCATTATCTATATCTCAGAATTACAGCGATAGGTCATTACCTGTATCTCAGAAATCACTACCAAAGCTCATTATCTATATCACAGAATTACTACCATAGGTCATTATCTGTATCTCAGAATCACTGTAACAGGTCATAATATATATCTCAAAATTACTGTCATAGGTATCTCAGAATTAAACCCATTATATATATCTCAGAATCACTACCATAGGTCGTTATCTGTATCCCAGAATTACTACCATAGGTCATGTTATGTATCTCAGAATCACTGTCAAAGGTCATAGATATATAATGACCTATGACATTATCTGTATCACATAATTACTGTCATATGTTATTATCTATTTCTCAGAATTATAGTCATAGGCCATTACTGGTATCTGTATCTCAGAATTACTACCATAGGTCATTATCTGTATCACAGAATTACTGTCATAGGTCTTTATCTGTATCCCAGAATTACTGCCATATGTCATTTTCTATATCTCAGAATTACAATCATATGTTATTATCTGTACCTCAGAATTACCACCATAGGTCGTTATCTATATCTCAGAATTATTACCATAGATCATTATAATATCTCGCAGAATTACTACTATAGGTCATTAACTATATCTCAGAATTACTACCATAGGTTATTAACTATATCTCAGAATTCCTGCCATAGTTATTATCTATATCTCAGAATTACAATCATAGGTGATTACCTGTACCTCAGAATTACTACCATAGATCATTTTCTATATCTCAGAATTACTACCATATGTCATTATAATATCTCTCAGAATTACTACCAGAGATCATTAACTATATATCAGAATTACTGCCATAGGTCATTATTTGTATCACAGAATTACTGCCATATGCAATTATCTATATCTTGGAATTACTACTATACGTGATTATCTGTATCACAGAATTACTGTCATAGGTCTGTTCTTGTATTTCATAATTGCTCTTTTAGATCGTTACCTGTTTCTGAGAAGTACTACCATAGATCATTATCTATGTCTCAGAATTACAGCCATAGGTCATTACCTGTATCTCAGAATTACTACCATATGTCATTATCTGTATCACAAAATTGCTGCCATAAGCAATTATCTATATCTTGGTATTAAGACCATATGTCATTATCCGTATCATATAATTACTGTCATAGGTCTTTACTTGTATTTCATAATTGCTCTTATAGATCGTTATCTGTTTCTGAGAATTACTACCATAGATCATTATCTATATCTCAGAATTACTACCATATCTTATTATCTATATCTCAGAATTACTGAATTACTGTCATAGGTCATTATCTATATCTCAGAAATGCTACCATAGATCATTATATGTATCTCATAATTACTTCCATAGGTCATTATCTATATCACATAATTACTACCATATATCTCAGAATTAATGTTATAGGTCATTATCTATATCTCAGAATTACTGTCATAGGTCATTTTCTGTATCCCAGAATTACTGTCATAGGTCCTTTTCTGTATCCCAAAATTACTCTCATAGGTCTTTATCTATATCTCAGAAATACTGTCATAGGTATTTATCTGTATCTCATAATTAAAACCATAGGTCATTATCTATTTCTCAGAATCACTAACATAGGTCGTTATCTGTATCTCAGAATTACTACCATAGGTCATGTTATGCATCTCAGAATTACTGTCAAAGGTCATAGATATAGATAATGACCTATGACATTATCTGTATCTCATAATTACTGTCATATTGTGTCATTATCTGTATATCAGAATTACTATCATAGATCATTTTCTTTATTCCGGAATTACTACCAATTCAGTCTCCCATTGACATACGAATCAAATGTGAATTTGTTTTTTATACCTTTAGGTATGTCGCTAAATGCAAGTTGTGATCCATGTACCAGAGGAGACGAAAACTCACCTGCTACCAAGTGGTGTGTAGATTGTGAAGATGCTCTATGTTTAACTTGTGTAAAATCACACAAATTCAGCAAAGCTTCTATGAGTCATCATGTAATCGACATTGAAGCCATATCAACCTTGTCTGGTAAAGTACTGACAACACAGACAAAATGTTCCAGACATCCTGACTTTATTACGGACTTTTTCTGTAACCAACATGATATAATTTGCTGTCGAAGCTGCATGTCAGAAGATCACCGCTCATGTGATAAAGTCATGCCACTTGAAATGGCGTCTTATAACGCAAAAACATCTCCGCTTTTACATGATATCACAGACGGCATGAAACAAGTCCACTTAACGTTAAAAACAGCTGTACAAAATAGGCAAGAAAATCGAGACAGGATGAAAATAGAAGAAAAAAACATCGTCAGACAGATATCAGCATTCAAAGCTTCCGTCATAAAGAAGCTTGATATACTAGAAAAATCGGCCCTGTTGGAGATGCAAACGATCAGTCAGGATTCTATTTCTCAAATGGAAAGAGAAGAATCCGAGTTAGAAAAATCAGTTTCATTGATCGAGGAACATTTACAACAACTTGACTTTTTAACAAAGAATGGCTCCAACCAGCACGTGTTTCTTCTTCTCCACCGATTACTACCAATACTTAGTAAAGAAGACAAACGTTTGGAGGAGATTGTAGCTAACCTCTCAGACATCAGCCTAGTCTACGATCAACCAGAAAATGAGTTATCTGGAGTAAAACACTTAGGCACCACACGATTAAGGAAAGAACCATGTACAATTAGATTTAAACCTTTTAAACACATGGAAGCTCAAGACATATCTGTCCAATCTAAACCTCCAAAATCGTTCAAGTTTGGCTACATAATAGATAGAACATTTGATGAAGTAACTGGTATGGTTGTTGATAAGGATGATAACCTGATACTGGCAGATGAATCATTTCTTCGAATGTACAGTAAGGATGGGAAATCAGTGAAAGAATGTAAATTAGGAGGAACAGTACGGGATATTTCTTACCACAAAAAGTCTGGAAGAATTGTTGTTGCCTTGCTGGACAACGGTATTCAGTTCGTAGACAACTTTATTGCACACACAAAAATAAGCGTCCAAAATATAGATGATAGTTTAGGTGTTACGTGGGTAGACGACAACGTTTATGTCAGTGGGTCTGATAGTAATGGTGATGGTGGGATAAACATTTTAGATTCAAACGGACAACACATTAGTAGTATTAGTGGTGTTAGTAGTATTGCTACAGTATTTTACATCTACCACAGAGACAACAATATATATTATACAGACTGTTACAACGTCTACAGTATAAAGAAAGATGGATCAAGCGTATTTACCTTTAGTTCCCCAGACCTTAAAGTGCCAGATGGTATTGCTACTGACAGAGAAGGAAACGTTTACGTAGTAGGGAGGGGATCCAATAACATTGTACGTCTGTCATCTGACGGACAGAACAGTGATATAATCATGAAGAAGGAGGATGGTATTAGTGATCCAGTCATACTTTGTTTCAGTAGAGATTTTAAGAAACTATTTGTGTCAAATGAAGGTGGAAAACGGGTTGTCGTTTATAATTGTGAATATTGAAGATACGGTTATCCATTCAAGCCTTCTATAATTTGTACCTAGTAAAGAACTGTACTCTTAGCTCCTAAAGACCAAAACACATTACATTTGTGTTTGTTTGTAACTCACGGACATGATGGTTAGATGTTATGGTGTTTAACGCCTCTTTCAACAATATATCATTTATATCGTGGTGATTGGTTTTATTGGTTTAGGAAATCGGACTGCCCTGAAAAAAGTAACGAACTGTCGCAAGTTATTGACACACGATCACTGATATGAAGCCATCAGTATGTATTTTAGTAGGTCATCATTATATTATGAACATTAAGCACTGTCAATTAGTATGACTGACATTATGGCCCGAGTCTTAGGTGGATATAAAGTATATACTCTTTTTTACTAGGAATGAAGGTGCATATAACTAGCCTAATCCCGCCACTTTTATTGAAGTTCATGGAGCAGGAAAGGAAAGTAGGAGGGCATGTATATGTGTTGATTTTGACTGCTTCTACATTTTATCTACTAGAATTAGGAAATGTTTCGACAGTGTTTTATTTTGTACTTTTTTTATTTGGTTTTGTTTTGTTTTTTCTTTTTTGTTTTGTTTTTGTTTTTGTTTTTGTTTTTGTTTTTATGATCTCCAAATACAGTGTGTTAACAATAACAATAGAAATATTAATTAAGTAATAGTTAAATGTATGAATGATAATGTCTAGCCGCCGCGGATTATCATTCCAATCGTATCTGTTGTTTTTGTGTCGTTGTGTCTTTGTTTGTTTTGTTTTGTTTTTGTTTCATTTTTGTATTTTTGTTTTTGTTTTGTTGTTGTTATTTTCTTTGAACAACATTATATTAAAACTCCCCGAGTCTTATGTAGATATAAAGTATATACTCTTTTTACTAAGAATGAAGGTAGATATTTAAACCAGCTTAATCCCGCCACTTTAAATAATTTTCCGTACCAGGACATGACAGCAGGCGGGAATGTATATGTATTGATTTTGACTCTGCCTCTACATTTTATCTACTAGAATTTGGAACTGTTCCGACAGTTTTGTATTTTTGTTGTTGTTGTTTGATATTTTGTTGTTGTATTTTTTCACTTTATTATATCCAAATACATTGTGTCAATAGATACACGCTGATATGATAATCATAATGCTTAGCCGCAGAGCATCGTTCCAATGGTAATATATTGTTTCTGTGTCTTTGGTTGTTTATTTGTTTGCTTTGTTTTGTTTTTGTTTTTGTTTTTGTTTTTGTTTTGTGTTTGTTTTGTTTTTGTTTCATTTTTGTATTTTTGTTTTTTGTTTTTTGTTGTTGTTATATTTTTTGTTTGCTCTTTTCATTTTATTATATCTAAAATAAATCGTATTAACAATAACAATACTAATGTTAATTAAAAGTAATAGATACATTTATATATCATAATTTGTAGGCGCGGATTATCATACAAATGACAATGAGAGCACCGTATTCTGTTAGTAAGAAATGACAATGGGACCGCGGTATTCTGTTAGTAAGAAAGGATTTCGAGGTATTCACTTAACACAGTTTAACTCTATACACAAAATGATTTTTATATTTACTCTAAGTGATTTTTTCTCATTGATATACCGTCATCATTTCTTATATATGTAGCTTGATGTATATCTTTGTAACGCTTGTGGATCTCTTTATGTTGATGTATTTTTTTTTAATGTAGCTTTTCAAGTTTGTTTTCAGAATTACAACTTGTCCCTATTAGAATCGTTAGTTTTTATATTCGTTTAACTTCGTAAATTTTGACTGGGTAACTTGTCAATCGTTTGGCTATGGAAATTAGACGTTTCACCTCGACACTATAATATCGTGCAGTCTTCATATTTAAGCGATGGTGTTCACATTAGAGACGTGTTTTTTTCATTCATTGGTTTTTTTTCAAATTAGCAGTTGTCAGTTTTAACTCAGATTTGTTCATTCCATTTACTTGAAATTTTAATTTCGTGAAACTTTCCTAAATTTACAATGTGTTACGTTTGTATAAATTCCCCAATGGCTATTGAGTGTGTAGATATTTCTTGGTAACTTGGGCGTAGTTGATTTGCAGTTTAATCAGTAACTAAAAAATGCAGCAACCTTTAAAACAAATATATGTACAGCTTTGTAAATTGAAATGTGGATTTTACATAAGGGATATAATTGTTTCCCCGAGCCAACAGATAGAATTTTATTTATTTTTTAGATATGAAAAATCAGTATGTTTTTCGAAATATAATAAATATTTTTCGGTGAAGAAAAAGATTAATCCAGCCAGCCAAGAATTAAATGGTGGTTAGATAATGTTTGCGCAATGGTTTCCGGTGTAGTTCATATTCTACACGCGCGGAAGTGTGTATTAATGTTAGCCGAGGATTTAATTCAACACAGTATGATAAACTTAGGACTTATTTTGTTAAAAACAAGCTAGAGGCTATTAGGAGACTAGCTTCGTGATTAATCTTCTGTCAATTCTATGAAGGCAGTACATCACGAGAGGGAGGTTACGTCATTAATAATGGTGTATGCAGAAGTGCCGCTGGAATGAGTCGACGTGTGGAATAAAGTTCCTCCTTCAATATATCAATATAGGGTGTCGATTATTAAACATTTGTTATATCAATAGGCCATATTTCTACAAGTCCATGCAGCTTCTTTATATTTCTATGATTGTGCTATAATTTAACATAACAAGATTCAAAATTGATATATGTGTGTTTATTTTGAATTTTAGTCTAATATATGAATGGATCACCAATAATTGAATAATATATGAATCGGTATACTTTTAATGCTGATGGAATATGTAAATAAGGTTTTCTTCTTCTCCTTTTCTTTTCACAATTTTTCAAATTTTGGCGGCGGCACCAACGTACCAATTATACCTTAAGTAACACCTAGTGCACTACATGCACTGATTGGAGTATAATCTATAACCATGGAGCAAGCTGGGGCATAATGTATTGGAATTATTGTATTTATCCCCCACTGTAAATGATTTAATTAAAATATATATTCAGATGTATTGTGTGTATTAAATGTAGAAAAAATCATGTTGTTCTTCCGAGTATTACTTGTCCCAAATACTGAATATCGTACTATGAATCAATAATGGTCATTATATGTTTGGGAGTTATGATAATTTGTTTACTCAATGGTGTTTAACGCCACATTAAGCAATACTTCAGTAATACCGTGGCGATCAGTTATATTGGTGGAGGAAACCGGATATACCCGGAAAAACTACCGACGTGCCACATGTCACTGACAAACTTTACTACTTTATGTTGTATCGAATACACCTCGCCATGAACGGGATTCGAAAGCACAACGTTGGTTGTGCTAGTGTACTAATTGTACATGTAGTTGTAAATCCAACTTTCACGATGGCCCCCGCCAGGATTTATATACACGATGACTACGTCCGCATAAAATATCCTGACTCGTCAGTATTAATTGAAATGCATTCTGAGTTATGAGCATCTGGTTGGAGAACAACCATCTAACTTTTAAAATGCAAGGTGTCAAAAATATCATCTGATTTTTGTTTCGTACAAAAATAATATCTGGACAGGAAAACAAACAGCCCCTAATAGTAGATACAATGGGAAAAGATAAAGGACAACTGACAAATAACAATTTGCAAAACACTACCCCCCTCCCCAAAAAAGAACAAAAAAAAACAAAAAACAAACAAACAAACAAACAAAGCAAACGATTGATCAATACGAATGCTACAGAACGGGATGTGAACTAAGGTGACGCTCGAGAATACCGAAGGGCAATCAAAAAAGGAAAATCCACAGACACTGGCAACATAGAAGAAAGAAGAAAATAAAAACAAAAACACACCACAATATGGGTTGGACACCACCATGCGTAAACAAAAACAAATAACGTAAATAAGACATGTTCTCTCCTACAAACAATTGGAAGAAAAGAGGAACCGTATATCGTTTTTATTCGAAAATCGTAACGGATATCACAACACGGAACGCGGAGCGTAAAGACAAATAATAGGAAAGCACAAAAAAACTAAAAGGTCGAGCAACACGGACCCCATAAACAAAAAACAAAAAAAAACAGGGTTGAACTCAGAGGGCCGCGAAGGGTAAGCAGTTCCTGCGTCTTATCAAATACCCGCTTGTATTGCTCCTCTACAGTCAAGTCCGGTAAAAGTTTTTGCAATGATAGAGGAAAGAAAGCATCTACGTAGAAAGTAAAAGATCCATTGTCACTTGAGACATGGATATTTCGTAACGGTCAACCAGATTGTGATGACGACCGTATACTATTTGTAGCGATGACTTCAACCTAGCCTTGTTTGAGTAGCTTTTATGTCAGCATCTGTGGTCGATTTCACAAAAAGTCGTAAGTCTAAGATCAGTCGTAAGTGTGAATTTCAACCAATCAAAAGCTTGGAAATCACACTTACGATAACACTTACGATTAATCTTAGACTTACGACTTTTTGTAAAATCGACCCCTGAGCTCTATCCAGAAAATCACTGTATTTGGCATAAGCTCTAGAATAACGTATTATTTGTGAAACGTAACCTCCATACGCTGGTGATGCTATAATAGACCCCCCTGCGCTAGTGGCATCCGTCGTATTAACTCTTTTTACAAACCTAGTGATCAGCCATGAATGAGGAAAGGACCTTATTGTGATTACGACAATCGTAACACATCCGTGCTCATCAACTGCTGAGATATATATACATAAACACTCGATATAAAGATGCTCCAGGTATGTTGCTACATATACATTATCAGTTCACAACGTAAAATTAAAATCATATCTTTTGTCTTTAGGCTTCGCTCTTACCCAGCCTTCAGTATCGTTGTCGATGTGTAGGTTAAGCTATGATATAGATCTAGCTATATCTGTGGTATACTGTATTTCAAGTTCAATGGGATAGATGAGATCTACATAGGCATCAAGCTTAGAATTATTCAGTGAAAAGACACTATCTATATAATGAATCGTGCATTTATAGGACTGGGATTTTAGAAATCCCAGAATTATACGGGGAGAGGTACCTTGCGTGTATATACTCTAACAAATCAATATAAATTTTAGAATCCACTTCTGATTCGTACCACCGTTTATAGGTAGCTAGTGTCACATTTAATCTGCAGCCAGGTTTTGACCGATTCATAGAATATATATCAACAACTTAGAAATAGGCTTCGCTGAGCATTTTACGGAACCTGCAAATTAACTTTTTTGTAAGTAATCGTAAGCAATTTAGGTACTCATTAGTGAAAGTTGAAATCATTGACCTTTTTGTGGGAGAAAAGGGGGGATTATGTAAACGAATGCATATTTATACTGCAATCGTTCTATTTGAGGAGTCAAAATGCGTTGACATTATATTTACAAGTGATAAACGGTCACTGACCGTTTATAACATTTATAAATCAGTTGGGGCCTCTTGGGGTAATTACCTTTTCAAATAATTTGAATATTGGTAGTAATATCCATTAATGTCACTAATGATTGCAGTATAAAGACAATAACAGTGCATTGACTTGACATAAAATTCGATATACGTATTTGGCACGAATCTGGGAAAATGCTCGGGAAACCCTCGCATTTTCCCCGATTCTAAGCCTCATCCGTATATCGATTTTATGTCAAGTCAATACATTGTTATTGTCTATATTGCGTGTATTATTTATCGGTTAGATAACAGGTAAATACTATGTAAGTTCACATGTACCAGACACCAGGTGTTAAATATATTTATACAAAAACGTCTAGCACTGAAATAAAATCTAATTGTCGATTTAAAAGGACGGTGATATATAATGTTAAACTACTTTTGTCATTTAAATTTTTCAAGATACAATATAGGTCCACTAACTGCACATTCCTGATTTGTTGATAAATCTATACTTTGACTTTGACTTTTTTTTACTTTTGTTTATTTTACTAAAGCCCCCAACATGGGGTATGTTAGTACACTTAACAAATACAAGTAAAACAAAGTGTGAACAGCATTTACAACATGCACGATAACGTTATGATATGATATGATATGATATGAAGTAACATATAATATGACTTATTATTTAGAATTTTAAGAAATATTAAGTTGTTGATAAACATGTAATATATAGGCATACATGCATTAGGTATTGAAAGCTTTCATAGCAATTTTACAAAATTTTGCTGGACCGGTGAGCATGTACAAGTCAGTAGTACACATCAACTCTTCTAAAGAAATCATATTTGGTTGCACAATCAAACGTTTTGGTAAAAACTTTGCTCTTTCATCTTTAAAGAAACTACATTTGAACAAATAATGGAATTCATCACCAAGTTCATTAACACTACATAAATTACCACATCTCTCCGACCTATCTATATTAAAAAATCTACCAGCTTCAATAGGTAACTTGTTGCTTATGCAAAGAAATTTACATACCTGCATACGTAGATCAGTTGGTAATACATTTAAATACTTTTTAAAACCAAAAACAATTTTATACATTCTATAGTTTAAACATTTTGGAGAATTCATAATATCGTTTCTCTAATTTTGTACAAAGCTACTAATCAATGCTTGTTTTACAATATCACTGACATGCATAGACTTGTTGACATTTTGCATATCCCATAGATGGTCTAAGCCACATTAATGCAATGTGTTTTATATTTGTAATAACCATTTTGAACGGAAAAAAAACCTCTAACATGAAGTTGATATAAAATAGAGTAAAAAGTAAATTATTTTTTTTATTTCTTGCCACTATCAATTCTTTGCCAAAATCCAACATTTCTAGCTTTAATTACAATGTCAAGAGGTGTTCGTCCTAATTCACCATATAACATACATTGTGCAGTACTTTTCTTAACTTTCAAAATTATTTTACATAATTACATATGCAATGTTTCTATTATCTTACAATTTTCATAAACCCATAATTCTGCACCATAAAATAATATTGAAACAACCATAGTATCAAACAGGTGTAGTTGTAAATCAATAGGCAAATCTAGCTTTCGAGCTTTTATACGTTTTTATTTTTATATATGTTTCATATGGGTTATTTTACTTGCGGTGCTTAACATGTTACCTGTCCAGTGCAAAAACATTGTAAAGGACAAATGATTTGAGTGTAAATTTATTTATAATTTGTAGATATTTGGACCGTTAAACAAAGCAAAAAATCATAAGTTGCTATAATTGTGTACATATTACGTGTATTTATGGAACATAAATTAATTTATGATCCCTAAATAACTTTTATTTTCCTGCTTTTACAGCAGGCCAATTGATTTTATAAATTGATTTCTATATGTCAATTCTTTGTTTTACATTAAGCCTTTTAATTATAAAATCAATAATTTATTCCTATAGATTTACAGCAGCCAATGAAATGTAAGCTGTCAGCTTCCATCTTAGCTGTTTACTAAATTTATACAGAGAAGAAGTGTTGATGTTTTGAAGTTTTTATTGATAATTTTATTTTTAGTTAGAAGATTGCTTGAAGAGTAAAGGAGTTTCACGGTTATTTTATAGTTTGTATACATACCCTACACATTTTCGTACACAAGTTAAACAACGCACACATTTTATAAACAAGAAAAAGTTATTGAGTTTGCGGTGACCTAGATATAGAGCGTGGGTTACACACGTTTATTGATTTTCGACTGACAAATAAATATATACGTTATCGATTATGGTGACGAAAGTATTGATTTTAGGTCATTCCTTTGTTAAACGTCTTTTCGATTTTATTCGTCGTAGCAATACGTCGGTTCCGGGATAATACCGTCATGTGACTTCCATCACCACGTGACTAAAATCTAGGCATCTGTAGTTCAAAATGGCCTGTGGTCTTTCAACTTTGTCGGAAATGGGATAAATGTTACATATTTTTCCAGATTGGGTTTCTTCCTGCTGTCAGGTGTTCACCCCGGAACCACGCACCAATATTTACTGGATGATTTTTGAGATCGTTTTCCTCGATCCATTTCTACCTGCAGTGTCTACTGCTAAAAATGCCTAGATTTTTTATGAAGTCACGTGATCGGTGGTACGAATTCTTCCTCCAAGTCAGGAGAACGTCTTATCACGGAATCGTCGTATTATCACAGTGTTGATTTTAATATGAATTTGGACCCATTACGTGAGAAGGTGTATTTGAGAGGCTACCCAGGGGGTAACCTAGAGGTAATTAACTCTCGTGGTTTAGATGAGATTAGACGATTGCAACCAGATCTTGTATTTTTGCAGATTGGGTCGAATGATTTATGTAAACAGCAGAATTCAGTTATGGATGTTGCTAGGGGAATTATTGAATTTGTACTAAAATTAATATATAGCTATGGTGTGCACAAGGTGGCAGTATTACAAATTTTACACAGGCTGCCCCCTACCAAGGAAATCAGGTATGAAGTGGATACAGTATGGTTTAACCAGCGTTGTGATGAATTAAATTTGTATTTGTCTAATTATTTTAAGGACAACAAAGTAGAAAAGGTTTGTTTTTGGAGACACTCAGGGTTTTGGTCAGATGAAAACAAACAAAGGGTATTTTCACCTGATGGGGTTCACTTGAATAACATGCATGGATACCCTAAGTATTATCAAAGTTTAAGGGTAGCCATTGTGAGTTTGGCTAAGAATTAAACATATAGTTATAAAGACCGATGGGCAGAGTAGTAATTTTTGTTGTTAAATACAGGGGGTACATACATAGTTAACATACTCTATATAGTTGGTCTATTTGAATACATGTACAGGTAGTTAACATGCCCTGTTTAGTTGGGATATTTGAATAGTTACCATGCCCTGTATAGTTATTCTATTTGAATAGTTACCATGCCCTGTTTAGTTGGGCTATTTGAATAGTTACAAATGTACAATGCCCTGTATAGTTAGTCTAGTTGAATAGATACCATGCCCTGTATAGTTGGGCTATTTGAATACATGGAGTTAACATGCCCTGTTTAGTTGGGCTATTTGAATAGTTAAACATGCCCTGTTTAGTTGGGTTATTTGAATAGTTAACATGCCCTGTTTAGTTGGGCTATAATTGGAATATTTAACATGCCTTGTATAGTTGGGTTATTTGAATAGTTAATATGCCCTGTTTAGTTGGGCTATAATTTGAATATTTAACATGCCTTGTATAGTTGGGTTATTTGAATAGTTAACATGCCCTGTTTAGTTGGGCTATAATTTGAATATTTAGCATGCCTTGTATAGTTGGGGCTATTGTGAATAGTTAACATGCCCTGTTTAGTTGGGCTACTGAAAAGTTAGTACGAGCATGCTCGGTATAATTGGGATATTGGATATTTGTAATGCCCCCATTCCGTTGGGCTTTTTATTAGCTAACACACCCTGTTTAGTTGGTTTAGTTTGATAGGCCTTGAACTAATTACATACAAGTTGCTTTGTTGGGATATTAAATAATGATTTGCCCTTTACAGTTGCCCCTTTTTAAATAATGACACTCCTGCAAAATTTGATGTTGAATGTTTTCATGCCTAGTAAAATGGGTTTATTAAAGTGTCCTTTACTACAGACATGTATTCAGATGATATAGTAAAGTAGTGTTTGATATCATGAATTGTCATATTAATTTTACAGTGGTATTTTTCAGGAGGCAAAATGCCCAAAGTTAAACCGGGCAAATCCCATACAGGGAAAACAGAATTTCTAAGAGCACCACCACAGATGTTTCTGAACATTCCAGTACTAGTGAGTCGATGTTGACTCCAGAAATGGAAGCCAAAATGGTGGAACGTATTACAGCCTCAGTTGTGAATGCACTGAGGGATAATATACCAATGGGGGGTAAGGAATTAAATACAGACCCTAAGTACCCAGGGTCTGTAGATAGTGAGTCTGATACTGACTCTGACATAGAAGAGGTCAGTAATGCGGCCTCTGATAATTTTTCATTACAGGTAGATACCACAGGGGCCATTTCCACACCTATTTCAGCCATGGTTGACACCAAATTAAAACATAATTTTGTCGATTTAGCTCTTTTGTTACCACAAAATTGTGTTGCAAATTCTAGGAAAAAGGGGCTTCAATTTCAATTGGTGGCTAATTCAACTTTGGCAGTGGTCCCCAATAAGCCCAAATATTCCATTTTCACAATTGAATTTTGGACTACAGCTTTCATCAGATATATGGCAATTTATGCGGAGAAATTTCCTGAAGCCATACCGCATTTGGCAAAGCATGCTGAAGTGGTGAGGGATTTGGCATCCTTGCAAAATAATAATGCATGGTCGGTTTATGACCAGCAAGTAAGGATGGATAGACAAGTGAGAAACATTCCATGGAGTACATTTAATATGGAATTTTATATTATGGCCACTCGTGCCAGAGACAGTAATAACTTTGGGGGACACAACCAAGGACAACGGCCCTTTCGTCAACCTCTCCGACCTTATTTTCGTGGGGGTCGGCAAAATAGTAGAGGAATGGGACGATCGGCCAGGGGGGCAGACTTCACTAGATTACCAAGATGGTATTGCTGGGGCTTCAACAGGGATGGCTTTTGCAGGACGCCAAACTGCAAGTTTATACACAAGTGCTCTGAGTGTGGCGGGGAACATCCATCCGTTAGCTGCAGTAAACAACCCGCAGAAAAACCAAACTTTGGAACAAAAGTTACAACAAAAAACTAAAACACAAGGCCCTGTTACACCGGTAAATCATAGAACTTTAAACATTTTGTTGGAAGGATATGATAGGGACAAATCAGACATGCTAGAAAGGGGTTTTAGATATGGATTTAAATTGGGTTATAATGGGCAACGAAAATTTCATACTTCACCAAATTTACAATCAGCATCTCAATTTCCAAATATAGTTGACCAAAAACTTGCAAAAGAAATAGCTCAAAACAGGATAGCTGGTCCTTTTCGTGAGAGTCCATATCCCAATTTACAAATTTCTCCTATTGGAGTGGTACCAAAAAAGGAGGAGGGACAGTTCAGACTAATACATCATTTATCTTATCCGTTTGGCTCTTCAATCAATGATTTCATCCCAGAAGAAATAAAACAAGTTCATTATGCATCCATTGATGATGCAATAAGCATAATTCTTGCTCTAGGCCCTAAATGTGCCCTTGCTAAGACAGATGTAAGTAACGCATTCCGTATCATTCCTATACATCCAGATGATCATGAATTGTTAGGAATCAAATGGAAAGGGAATTTTTATTTTGACCGTTGTTTACCAATGGGTTGTTCCAGTTCGTGTGCTATTTTTGAAATGTTTTCAAGTGCACTTCAGTGGATGGCACAAACTAAATGTAATATTAAACATATGGTACATGTTTTGGATGATTTGTTAATTATCACACCCTCTGACTTTGCTCTCTGCAATCAAAGTTTAAAGATGTTTATACAGTTGTGCAACACTTTGGGGGTACCAATTAAAGATGAAAAAACAGAATATGCAAATACAACTATGACTTTTTTAGGTATTGAGCTTGACACAATAGCCATGGAAGCAAGATTGCCCTCTGATAAAATAGAGAAAATATTTGCATCATTAGAGTCTTTCAGGGCTAGGAAGAGGGTTACTCTTAGGGAGCTGCAATCTCTGATAGGGTTACTTAATTTTGCTTGTTGTGTCGTGCTGCCAGGGAGAACATTTTTACGCAGACTCATTGATCTCACTCGTGGTGTAACTCAACCTCACCACCATATTAAATTAAGCAAGGAAAGTCGTTTAGATATACAAGCTTGGTTTAAATTTATTCAACATTTTAATGGGAAAAATCTGTTTTTGAAACAAATATGGTACACTTCAACTAAAATGCATTTATATACTGATGCTGCAGGGTCTATTGGCTTTGGAGCTATCATGAATACTAAATGGTTTTATGGGGAATGGCCTGTTGCTATGAAAGAATATAACATTACATTTAAAGAACTCTTTCCGATTGTTTTAGCTGTAGAAATATGGGGAAACTCATTCAAAAACAGGTGTGTATTGTTCCATTCGGACAATTAAGCAGTAGTACATATTATCAACAAGCAAACGTCTAAGGACACTTTAATTGTGAAATTAGTCAGACGATTGGTAGTTGCTAGCATGAAATTCAATATTTTGATGAAAGCAGAACACATTCCAGGGCATTTTAATATTCTAGCGGATCTTCTTTACCGTTTTCAAATACAACAGTTTCGAGCCAGGGCCCCATATATGAACAGGGAACCAACATTAGTGGACATAACACAGCTGGGAGTTTGCTGAGTACAGCAGCTCTGCTGCTAGACGCTGCAATAGCCCCCAATACAAAGAATGTATATTGCAATGCTTTAAAAAAATTTACATCATTTTTGATTAGCTACTTCCCTGGGGCAAATATGGCTGATGTTTCATTAGAAAAAATTATGATGTATATTTCCTTTTTATACCAAGAAGGCAAATCTCCTAATACAATTGGAACATATGTGGCAGCATTATCATACTATTTTAAGATGCAAAGTTTGGTAAATCTAACAGATAATTTTTAGTAAAGAAAATACTTAAAGGTGCTAAGCGTCTGTCTGCGGGCCCAGATATTCGTCGTCCTATAACAGTGTCCGTTTTGACTAATATCATTCAGGCACTTAACCATGTAACCGAATCCTTTTATCAAAGAAAATTATTTGAAGCAATGTTTTCACTAGCCTTTCATGCGTTTTTACGAATATGAGAGTTAACCTCCAGGTCAGATAATAATCCCAACTTGTTACAATTCAATGATATAGAGCTTACCCGATCAAAAACGGGGAAAACTAATATTGTGATATGCATGGCTAATTTTAAGCACAATGCTAGTAAGCAACCAGTGTATCTGGAAATTCAAAGACAATCAGTTTCTATTATCTGCCCAGTCCGAAAGCTGCAGGAATACATTTCATTAAGAGGGTCAACAAATGGGCCTCTTTTTTGTTAAAGGGATTACAAACCAATACCCCGTTCTGAATTTTGTGCCGTTTTGAACGAAGCTCTGTCCTTTGCGAAATATGATACACAAATTTACAAATGTCATAGTTTTAGAATTGGTGCTGCTACAACTGCCCACATGATGGGTATTCCTGACAATAGAATAAAGGCTATGGGTCGTTGGCATTCTGATTCCTTTATGCGGTACATACGTATCCCACTTTTACCAGGTTTAAACATTTAAGTCACTTTTGGGGTGTGTTGGAATTGTTGTGCGAGACTGAATGAGGTGGACTTGCCCAACAATTACCAGAATGTACAATAGTATTAGCATTTTTGTATGATTTATTACTATGTTAAACAAGACTGACTGAGGCAGCTTGTTTTGGGTACGCCAATATTTTCTGTATTTGTATTGACCACGTTGAGCAAGACTGACTGAGGCAGCTTGTCTTGGATACTGGAATATTATCTATTTTTGTATTGACCATGTTGAACAAGACTGACTGAGGCAGCTTGTTTTGAGTACTGGAATATTATCTATTTTTGTATTGACCATGTTGAACAAGACTGACTGAGGCAGCTTGTTTTGGGTACTGGAATATTATCTATTTTTGTATTGACCATGTTGAACAAGACTGACTGAGGCAGCTTGTTTTTGGGTACTCCAATATTATCTATTTTTGTATTAATTATGTTGAGCAAGTCTGACTGAGGCAGCTTGTTTTGGGTACAATGTACTAAAATATTATGTATTTTTGTATTGAATAGGTTGAGCAAGACTGACTGAGGCAGCTTGTTTTTTGGGGTACATGATTATCATTCTATATTTTCGAGTGTTATTGACCATGTTGAGCAAGACTGACTGATGTTGCTTGTTTTAATATAAGGTTATACATTTGTATTGTACTTTATTTAATAACAGGTGATTTTCCTACTATACAATCAAATTCTTTTTGCTTTCTTACAAGTCTGACTGAGGAAGCTGGTGAAGGAATCTACTATTTTTATTATGTTCACATTAGTTAAAGCGTTATATGGACAATGTTTATAAGTGAGAAACTTTAACATGACTTTATGAACAGTGTTAATGAAATTCATGGCTTATGCCATATTGTGGAAGTGGATCGTAACATTTTTAAAGGACAAGGATAAAGTTTATGTATTGATTACCTGCGCATAATTCGAACAATGATCATCAGAAGAGAGGAAGTAGTTATGTGGTGCTATATCGGTATTTATGTAATTTAGACTGTGGCATTTTACTGTCAAGACTGACTGAGGCAGCTTGTGGAGTTAGCGAACTTTATATTCTTGCATGTAGTATGGATATTTACTTTGCCGAAAAACATCATTACATTGTGTTACAGATGATGTTAATAAATGTCTACTTGAATATTTGAAAGGCCACTAGTTGAAAAATACTTTTATGGACAAGGGTCATATATATATATATATATACACCTGCATATATAAATACTGGAACTTGTGGAAGGAACATAACACTGATGTCTCCATCGATATGAATTGTATACGCTATAGTTGACTTCAGTCTTTGAGGAGTTCAATGGACAAAATAGATACATCTCTATACCTAATCGGATTGTGCTTTCCAACAGTAAAACTTGACGGAACATTTTCGAGGAATTGCCTATGAACATTCAGTTGCATTTAGTTACTATATATGAGATATATTTGTGTATGTATTTAGTACATATGAGAATCTGGACATTTGCACATAGAGTAACTTTTATTTTTAACCCATCTAATTTGAATAGGTTTTGCTTTGTTTGAACGAGGCATATTTTTGGCTGGGGCAGCTTCTTCAACTTATTGTATGTTGAAGTAGCTTTGTGGCGATTTTTATGCCCCACCTTCGCTCTTTTTATTAAGTGGATTTAGTGTAGTAGTTTTTATGTTATGAATGTACCAATTCAGTATTTTGAATTGTTTATCTAGTCACTTTTATATATGTTTTTTGGTACTTTTATAGTTGTTTTTTATTAAAAACGTTTGGCATTTTACAATAAATGCCCTTAACGACAATAATGCTTGTTATTATTTGTAGAACGAACAGAGCAAAAATTTGCCTCTATTATTTTATGTGGTTTCAGGAGGGTGCTCATTTAAGGGGTCATAAGTGTATTTATGGAACATAAATTAATTTATGATCCCTAAATAACTTTTATTTTCCTGCTTTTACAGCAGGCCAATTGATTTTATAAATTGATTTCTATATGTCAATTCTTTGTTTAACATTAAGCCTTTTAATTATAAAATCAATAATTTATTCCTATAGATTTACAGCAGCCAATGAAATGTAAGCTGTCAGCTTCCATCTTAGCTGTTTACTAAATGTATACAGAGAAGAAGTGTTGATGTTTTGAAGTTTTTCCACTTCCTCCCCTACCACCCTCCTGTTATTTTTAGAGTTTATGGTGGGGCGATTTTTATGCCCCACCTTCGCTCTTTTTATTAAGTGGATTTAGTGTAGTAGTTTTTATGTTATGAATGTACCAATTCAGTATTTTGCATTGTTTATCTAGTCACTTTTATATATGTTTTTTGGTACTTTTATAGTTGTTTTTTTATTAAAAACGTTTGGCATTTTACAATAAATGCCCTTAACGACAATAATGCTTGTTATTATTTGTAGAACGAACAGAGCAACAATTTGCCTCTATTATTTTATGTGGTTTCAGGAGGGTGCTCATTTAAGGGGTCATAAGGAATATATGTTATTTTCTTTGAACTTTGCTTGTTATCAAAGAGGATACTTTTGCCCTCATTAAAGGAAAAAGATCCTTTAAATATAAAAAAAATAGTTTATTTAATTTTAGAATCTTGTCGGAAATGTGTAAATTATCCATTATACATGTATGATGAAATGAAAAATAAACAATATTATCCAAAAATTACTAAAATATTATAGAAAAACCGTAGAAACAGAGGCAAATTTTATATACATCTACATGACTGTTTACTTTATATACATCTACATGACTGTTTACTTTATATACATCTACATGACTGTTTACTTTATATACATCTACTTGACTGTTTACTTTATATACATCTACATGACTGTTTACTTTCCTGGGTTGTTCAAGTCGCGTCTATAGAAATTGATGACGTTAAACTAGTTTTATGTTCGCAAGCCTCCCCTCTTTGTAAAATGATGCGGTCATGCATATGTTTCCTACGTCAGTACATTGATACCCCTCACTTTTTATCTGTCATTCAGTATAGTAGGTTATCCATATCTGTACAGAGTTAGTGTTATGACTATGGTGTTTAACGCCACTTTCAACAATATTGCATTTATATCATGGCGGTCACCTTTATTAGTTGGGGAAACCGGAGAAACCGGATAAAACCACCGACCTCTCGCAAGTAACTGATAAACTTTATCACATAATGTTGTATCGAGTATCCATCGCCTGAGGGGGATTCGAACTCAAATTGTTATTTGCTATAGGCACTGATTGAATAGGGTATAAATCCAACGACCATACGATCGTGACCACGACGGTCGAATATCTGTACGTGTAAAGACAGTCAGTGGATGTGATGAAATAAACAAATACAATTGCACTCTTGAAGATCAAAAGCACATACGACTTCGTCCGAACCACTCCGTAAACTCCTTCTGCAAATAATTGTGCATGCACCTTATTAGTAATTGCTTGGTTATGTCCTTAATGGCAGCAACGATCTACAAAACACTACACAGAAAACTAAAGATGGACCAACACGCCCCCTCCTAAAACGCAGGTACTCCGGAAGGGTTAACAGTTCCTGCTCCAGGAGTGAGACCTGTCGTGTTACTCTAACTACTAGTCGAGGTGTATTCTCGCTGTCAATGGATATGTCTCAAGGGAACACAAAATGTAATGGCGCAATGGCTGCAAGTTGAGGCGCTTCTTCGGGTGATTGTTATTAATAGATGTGTCTCATAGGACATATAATCATTCCTTGATGTCAAATCAAGAACTCAAATTCATGTATTCATTCTAATCTTTCGCATTGATTTCAGAAATGCATGTATTGGTGTTTATTCTAATTCGTGGATTAGTTAATCAACGGTTTCCACAATAATTAGTTCGTAAAAAAAACGTATTTCACGGTACTTAATATTAATGTTTCTTCTTATTTCGATTAGCATGATAACGAATAAATCGAATACGAACAGACAACACGATGGCCAAAAGAAAAAGGACAAAAGGACAAACAACGATCTTTAAAACAATCAAATAAAACATAAAATCGAGTACCACGAACCCCACTAAAAACCGAGGTGAACTCAAGTCCTCTTAACTGCCTTTGATTACTAATACCGGTAGGTATTAATTCATTTTAATAAGGAGGATCATCTACAAGTAAGCAGCCAGCTACCAATGGGGTTTCTTTTCATCCAGCTACTAACAGTGGTAATTATTTGTTGTATTACATTTCATTTGACGTTATATGCTTTTAGAAACCAACTGTTAGCGGGACCGTGATCGCATGGTAATTGGTTTTACAACTACCGATGCAATCAGTGGTTATCACAACTGATAGTGCAAGTTCGAATCTCGATCAGGGCGAGGTGTACAACATTATGTGATAAAGTTTGTCAGTGAATTGCCACATGTCGGTGGTTTTCTCCTGGACTTCTGGTTTCCTCCACCAATAAAACTAATCGCCACGATATAGCTGCAATATTGTTGAAAGTGGCGTTAAAAAACATAAAAAACATAGGGTATTAATGGTTTTCTCACCAATAAAACCGACCATATCGATAAAGCTGAAATATAGGCTGTTAAGTGGCGTTAAACACCATCAAACAAACAAACTTTTAGCAAATATACAAACAACTTAAAATCACATGCTCTTGTTTCTCTAACAAATCTACGTGGAATACACGCATCCGTGGTCGCGATAGCATGGTACATGTATTTGGTTGTATAGCTACTTGTGTAATTATTGCATCATCACCAATATAAAGGGTGTGACTTCGATTCCTACCATAACGAGGTCTAAGCGATACGACTTGATGCTTTATGATTTGCAACAGGTCGATGGTTTTGCCAGGTTCTCTTGTTTCATACACCAATAAAACTGATCACCAGAAAATTACATAATTATTTTAGAAAGGGCGCTTGACAACCAAGTTAAAGATCCAATCGAACGTAAATACTTAAGTTCACTAAACAGAACTGTCGTAAGTAACGGATAAACTGTATCGTGTACACCTTACCGCTTGTGGGCACCAAACTAACACACGTTAATGGTGATAGGCATCCATTAAATCTTTAAAAAGTAAATCGTACTACCGTACAATAACGTACACGCGCTACATCTATTATGATAAAAACTAACGGTAATTGATTATCAAAGTTCATTATTGACCTGATTGAAGTGAACAGTTTCCAATTTATTTGTTTCAATTAATGTTGTTGATTACTGTTTTATAAAGATCAGTGAAAGGAAAACATGTATATTTTTCCAGCAGTTAGTGCTTAGACCTGTTAACCCCACATATAACACGTCGGTTGATTTTCTTCGGGGGGTATTCTGGTTTCCTTCACCAATAAAACTGGCCACTAAATGGGTGATCTTAGGATTTTCAGTTTTCACTTAGAACCTAATGTCTTATTTTAGTTCTTCTACCAAATATCAACATATATATAAATTAAATCACACTGGAGGTATGTGCCGACAAACAAAAAAGATGTAAAATATTACATTTAGATTAGTCATGAAAATAGCCAAAGTTGTGCCCTACTACCACATATACAGTATGTCTGTCTGTGATTACCCTTGGTAACGTTCTCATATCCTGTATTGTTTTGTTAATATTCCGATAAGTACTTAAGTAATACCTTATCTTTGCGTCTCTCCTGTAGACCATCATTGGTATATGATTCATATGAACATTCTGTCGAATTGTTATTGTTGATGCTAAACTCAATCAAAAATGATTTATCAAATGATAGACCGTAATCCTTTTTATATAAACATTAAATACCAAGCAGAATGAATGTTGCAATGCAGCTGCATTTATCATATGCTTCCTTATAGAAGACAAGAAAACAAATTCAGCTCGGTCTTATAAATTTCATCCTTTCGGAGTATAGATGATGTTGTCTTGTTAATTAAAATTCATCAATAGTGTGATGAGAGGAAAATTCTTGGTATGTAATTAGTCTCATATTTCCGCTGTCGAGAGCAACTTCTCTGAAGAGAGTTCCACTGGCTGTATGTGACAAATTAAACACACAACTATCCCTTAGACAATTTTGGCTATACCTTTTTTCCCATTGTGGTACTTGCTTCAAAAGACTTTTGAATTGTTTGACCTTGGGCGTAACTGATGAAGGTTATTCCAGAAATGTGTCGTGCGTACTAAATTTGATGTCTACGTTATTTTGTTTTTTACATTTAAGACACATACATTCCTAAAGGTTAACGCTTTCGACTACAAGAGGACTAAATAAGAAGAGTTTGAAGATATCAAAGGGGCAATCAGAATCCGTATATCAAAGAAGAACAAATACATATAAGCTAGATAAGTGTTTTCGTAAACTTGCGGATGATACCTACTCCCTAAGCGCACACCTACTCATGCTGGTATTTCTAATATATATTTCGTGGTTTGCGCCGATCAAACTAGGTTAGCGTCGCCCCCTTTTATGGAAGTACCTGTACCAATCCGGAAAAGTGAGCGGTCATATATATGTGTGCTAGGTGTATACATGCTACATGACTGCTTATTGGATTTTAGAACTGTTGCGACAGGGTGGTGTGGTGTGGTGTGTTTTTTAATATTTTATTTTATACATGTCCAATCAAAACGACTATTACTGTGAAGGAGTCGTCGTGGCAGTGATCGTGTGGTAGTTAGATTTACAATTACCTGTGCAATCAGTGCCTATCACCACTAAAATTGTGAGTTCGAGCCTTGATAATAGCGAGGTGTAATAGATAGAACATTATGTGATAAAGTTTGTCAGTGACTTGCGACAGGTCTGTGGTTTTCTCCGGGTACTCCAGTTTTCTCCACCAATAAAACTAACCGCAACATTTGTAAGATATAGCTAAAATATTGTTGAAAGTGTCGTTAAGCATCATTAAAAAAACAACAACATATTATTGTGAACATTCAGCTAAGCTATATAATGTTGTATAAACAGAGACAGCAATGTAAATCATATTTGTATAATTCATTACACATCATTTAAATGGAAACCTGATGTAGATGGTGATTTAACTTTCACTCACTTGACTACTATTTTTAATTGTAGACCGGGAACTTCCAATTTCCTACACTACCACATTTATCTAACGATGCAAAATTGCCATAAAAACACATTTAATGAATGAATGAATGAATGAATGAACGAATGAATGAATGAATGAATGAATGAATGAATGAATGAACGAACGAACGAACGAACGAACGAACGAACGAACGAATCAATCAATCAATCAATCAATCAATCAATCAATCAATCAATCAATCAATCAATCAATCAATCAATCAATCAATCAATCAATCAATCAATCAATCAATCAATCAATCAATCAATCAATCAATCAATCAATCAATCAATCAATCAATCAATCAATCAATCAATCAATCAATCAATATTCTTGTAAATATTGGAATAACTCACTCGTGAGCGAAGAATTAATGTATGATTTTCATAGAATGCAAAGATTTAGTGAACTGTCGAGTATATCCCAGAGAGAAAATTTGCACTCCTGGCAGTATATAGAGACCATGGGCACAAGTCAGATGTAAAGTGTACTGTTCATTTTGTCCTGACCGTGAGTACATTTATGGCTACTAACAAGAAAATATGCGATCACATTTAATTAATTATTACTCGTGCTATGCTAATTTCCGTGGATTTATTGGATAGTACAAGACCACGAAATTAAAAATTAAACAGCAATTTGTCATCATATATGTATGAGTTGACATGCATGGGACCCACGAATTTACACTTTCATTAAAATACAATTTTTCCACTTACCACGAAAATTGGTATTCACGAATTTAAATTACTTCACACTATTTAAATACGCTACTACCATATATTACTATATCTAGTATTATCTTTATAGCTTTCACAAAGTTGCGGCCGTCATGGCCGTGATCGTATGGTACTTGGAACTCCATGTGCAATCAGTGTCTATCACCACTGATAGTGTGAGTTCCAATCTCGATCAGGACGAGGTGTACAACATTATGTGATAAAGTTTGTCGGTGACTTACGACAGGTGGTTTTCTCCGGGTTCCTCCACCAATACAACTGACCATCATAAATAAAATTGAAGCATTGTTGAAAAATGGCGTTAAATATCTTGCCATAGCTCTTACCTCTTTATGTAAATAAACATATATGTAAATAAAGTTACGCTACCATTACAGACGTATGCATAGAAAATGAAAACAAGTTATCTACTGTAGTATTACAAATGCTTGCAAGAGAGAAGTGATACTGTTCAAAGGTCATGTTTTCATATTACTTCCGGAGCACCTGAGATCGTTGTTGTCATCTTGTCCTTTTTCGTTGTGGACATTGAATTATTTGTCCTTCTTTCATCTACGTCTTCTGATTGACCATTTAGTATCTTCAAACTTTTCTCACATTTAGAATAAGACTGTTTTATTAAAAAAATAATTTAAAAGAAAAGCTTGAAAATACAAAAAGGGCAACAGAAGCCGTGTATCAAAGGACAGACAGTTCAATGGCCAAGCGAGAAAAAAAGACAAAATAACACACAATAATCTACAAAATAATACACAGAAACTAAAGATCTAAGATCAAGAGCACAATTAAAACCGGGAGTGAACTGAGGTGCTCCGGAACGGTTAGCAGTTCCTACTTCAGATGTGACACACGTCGTTTTAGTGTTAAACGATACGAATATCAGCTGATTTAGAAATCGTACTGGACACAAGTATGCGTAAAATTAAATAGGAACAAAAATGGGAGTACTGACGAATCGAATATCGGTTTTATGAGAAAATCGTATCGGACATTACAACACGGAACTAAAAACATGAAGACATGTAACATGAACAATACGTACCATATTTAGACAAGTAAAAAATGGGCGCGGAATCAGATGATCCGGAAGAATACAATACGTCATGAATGAAGGACCGATAATACAATACGTCATGAATGAAGGGCCGGTAATACAATACGTCATGAATGAAGGGTCGGTAATACAATACGTCATGAATGAAGGACCGGTAATACAATACGTCATGAATGAAGGGCCGGTAATACAATACGTCATGAATGAAGGGTCGATAGTACAATACGTCATGAATGAAGGGCCGGTAATACAATACGTCATGAATGAAGGGCCGGGTTGCGATTACGACAAACGGAACCTATCTTTGGTCATTTTGTGACACAGATATTCCGGAACGGTACGTATATATTCCCTTACAGTTACTTGCGCTACTGATAATATAAAGGGGGAATAATTAGCGATAAAGATAGTTAAATAACTCAATTATTTCTTGCCCTCCGTTAGCAATGCATAATAATATTGACTACAAAAGAAGATAAAATCGTATTTGATGTGTCTTAAATGAGATATCGTTCAAACAGATAAATTGCCATCAGTGACACTGATTATAAGATTGATATTTGATACGTTTATACTGTTTTTGTTTCGGAGATAGATGTCTAATTCAGGACTCGTGCTTTTTATTCCAATAATTTTGTTTCGAAGATTCTTTTGTCTGATTCAGGACTCGCGCATTTTATTCCAATAATTTCATTTCGAAGATTTTTGTCTGAATCAGCACTCGTGCATTTTTTCCCCAATAATTTTGTGTCGAAGATATGTTAGTCAGTATTTTGTTTCCAATAATATTTCAAAAATCTTTTTTTTCCAGCCCATGCATCACCAGAGCCATGTCTCAATAAAATACCAAACTGTAATGAATACGATTCCGACCTCTGTACCAATCCTTTGTATAGACTATTCAGGGAAGATAACTGCAAATTATTCTGTGGCCTATGTTCAGTTACTGGTTAGTTTAACAATAACACAATACTATTCATAATGTAGATAATTATCTTTTTTCATCATGTAGAGGGAATGTTTGGGCATATAAAAGTAGCTAAATCCAGCCATTTTATATAGAAGTCTCTGTACCAAGCCAGAAAAGTTAATCGGTCGTGTATATGTATATATTGTTATCTCTGTTTCTACATTTGCGTTATTAGATATTGAAATTGTTCAGATATTGTGGTATCGTTTTCTTTCCATTTTATTTATAATAATCTGATACACTGATTGTAATTAAAAGATTAATCAAATACACTGAGCGACACTTTGACGGTACTTATATGATGGACTATTGTGTGGACACCAGACTGAACATCAAGTTACGAATGAAAAACAGTTTGTCTGAGGTGGACATTGGTCGTCCGTTTCTAAGGAGAATTTTGCGAACTTGACCATCATCTCCCCTTTTGTAGCAATCAACCCATACGTCAACATGCCAATCTCAGTGCTGCTACGATCTGGCTAAATTATTATTTGTTTACAAACTTGATATAAATAATAGTTCATAGCGAGGTGTAGTTGATAGAACTTTATTTGATAAAGTTTGTCAGTGACCTGCGACCAGGCCGTTGGTTTTCATCGGGTACTCTTGCTACGCCTCTCGTCCTTCCCCTCGAGTACGAATGCGGAAAATGAAGCCCGCTATGTCCAGTACAGCCGCTTCGTCTGCTTCAATTGAACTGTATCTTATAGTTGTCGATCACCAATGTGATCCATGCGACCTATTTATTATTATTATTATTATTATTATTATTATTATTATTAATGCAGTAACATGGAATTGTGTTGTATTTTCTTCATCAGAGAGTTTAAATATTGAGAGAATTATGAATCTTCCTTTCAAACTTCCTTACTTCATTACTGTTTCTAGTAAAAGTGATATGTTTTGTATGTCTCCAGGCTCTCGTTGTTATATTCCCTTATAGTCGCACATTTGTTGGTAATCCAAATTACTTCTTTAAAACGTCCGTCCCGTTAACCGAGTTCGACGAATAATGACAAATCAATACACAATGTTTGTAAAGTCAGACATTTTATATTTTTAAGAAGCTAGATTGTCCATGCATATAAATGTAAAATGGCTGTTCATAAGAAAGTGATGATGTACCCGCCATAACCTTACAATCTTGTCGGACATGTATTGTTTACTAGCATATGATTTTTGTTTCAGGAACAGGAGTAACAAAACCAAGCTCTGGCTGACAACGAATGAAATCATAACAGGCAGAAAATATTGATACACGATTAAAATAACAAATTACATGTCGTCATATCTTTATGAACTGAAAATATAATTGTGGGAAATACACGTCAGAGAAAACCGAAGTGGCGCAATCAGGACTGGAACATACAGAGATACAGACTACACTAGGCACAAGGCACGGATCGAAGACAAGCAAAGCAAAAAAACATAACACTGAAAATAAAAAAGATGAGCAAAACTTACCACATAATAAAAAGAAGAAATAAATAAATAAAAATCAAAACAAAACAATCCCCCCCCCCAAAAAAACGGGATTACCCTTTTGCGCGCGAATGGTAAGCATTTCCTGTTTCTTATAAGGCTCCCGTCGTGTTACTCATGTATTCAAGTCCGGTAACAGTCTTGTCAGTGATAGAGGACAGCTTTTTATTGCATCAGTCATAGCATCTCGGATTCTAATTAGAATAAAGTAATTTTATCTGAACATTAAACAGATTTCAGGATTTTTTGTCCAACATGTAGTTCATTTTTCATACCACAGGTGGAGCAAAAATCATGATGACACTTGTAAAGTATAACAATTAAAAGTTGAAAAATGTGAATAACATAAAGCATAAAATTATCCAGCAATTAGGCAAAAATATGCAAAATAAAATGGGCAAATTAGCAATTACATAAAGTATGATATAGTGAAAAAGTAATACACCACATAATCGTAATGTTACTAAAATCTAATTGAAAAATCGTAGAAATAGACAAACATTTTATACAGATAACACAAATCTACATGACAGCTCACTTCCCTGGATCTGTATAGTCACTTCAGTAGAAATTGGTGGAGAAAAGCTAGTTTTTTTGGGGACCCAAACCTATCCTCCTAGTGAATTGATGGGGTCATACAAGTGTTTTACCACGTGAGTAAAATGATACCCCTCGCACTTTTTTGGTCAATCACTCTAGAAGGCGTTCCCTATCTGCACTTGTAAAGACAGCCAGTGAAGGCGGTGAAATAAATAAATCCAAATTACACTCTTCAAGATCAAAAGTTTAGCTTAGTAAACATACGAACTCGATCGAAACTCCTTTTGAACATATAGTTGTACATGCCATTTGATTTTCTTGTTCTGAAAGACTTTTAAATTATTTGGCTTTCCGATCTTTTTATTTTGCGCATGCCTGATCAAGGATTTGTAGTAACACGATCTTCGCTCTAAATTTGATATCTACATATTTATTGTAATGTATATGTTCTAGACCATACGCGTATTTGGACCGTACGCGTACGGTCCGGACCGTATACGGTCTAGTACGAGCTGGACCATACGCGTATTAAGACCATATGGGTATTTGTCAATATCATAAACTTTTATTGAGTTTTACAAATTACATTTATCATAATTATTATTACTTTGAACAAAACACCATCACCTCATGAAAAGTAAACAGTTTTTGAACTATAATGCAATTTTAATTGTCTACCTGAATCACATTTTCGCATGCACGCCCAGAGTGACAGTTGCTGCTACAAGGAAGACCGGACTTTCTACGCTTACATGTTTTGGTCATGCATGTTCCCTTGCATTTACATCTTTTGCCTGCAAGATAATTTGTACAAACTTGCATCTTTACCAATAATATCATCAACCCTACACAATAATCGTGGTAGATCACCAGATGCCCTATCAACAATAGGTATTCTTATAGTTACAAAACTTCTTTCAATTTTTGCATTAGACTTTCTGTCCAACATCTGTCTTATACTGTCGTGAGTTGTAATTTGTCCGTCATCTGTTTTCACGGTACAGTTTCTGTCGTCAGTAGGGTCAACTATAATGTCGTTCAGTACCATAAAGTCATCAACTGCCATGAGTTCATACTGTGTAGGTCTAAGTAATTGTTGCGCATTAAAAGGTAAAGGTAAAATATATTTAGGTTTAAAAATTACAACATCATACACAAGTGTTTACAAATTTCTCGTTAAGTTAAAAATAAAACATAAAACTGCCATAATTAACTGAAACTTCAATCCACTAATTGTAACTGCTGAGAACTTTCTCACCAAGGATAGCCCATGAAAGCCATT
>MJUT01038036.1:28798-39115 GCA_002080005.1 Gigantidas platifrons
CCCCCCCCCCCTCCACCCTGCCCCCAACGCACACACATATCAAAAGTGAAATGGAGGGGTCTCTTAATATATGGTAGTATATTTGTAGCAATGTTGGTATTATTTCCATATGATATCAGATTTTATTGGTTAGTTGTTTTTCCGCTTCATCATTTAGACAGTCTTGAGGTCGTCTCACAATCATTATGTTTGTACTGAAGATATAATTTTAATTGGATCGAAACGTTAGTTTTATATACATACTTATGTTTAATCTTAAGCATACGTTTTGAACAAGACATTAGAGAAAAAAAACATAGCAAAATAAAATGTCAGATTGAAAAGTGTACATAATCATTTTTTCTGACATTTATACAAATCAATCAGAATGTTTCTTTTTCATTATTTTCTACTATGGTTTCAGAATAAACAAAGTAAATTATAAACAATATTTGGATTTTTCTTAGAAAACAACATTTTGTATAAAAAATGACCAATCAAGCTTATTGAGAAAATTAGAATTTGAAAAAAGAGAACACCACTTGATAATTTCTTATGTATTATAGAATTTATACATGATTAAATAATTAATAGATGTAAGGGTGTCGGATATGACCGCAAGCAGTTTTTATTACTTACATATTGGTATGTTCCTTATTACCTCTTGTAAATTTCTGCCGGGGGAACGTTTTACCTAAATACAGCTAATATTCTACGACATTTTACATAATCAAACCATTCGTCAGATGTTATATATTGTCTTAGACCGAAATATTGTTGAAAGTGGCGTTAAACACCATAAACCATAAACCAACTAAAGTATTTTAGCATAAGATTTAATAAGAAGACAGGACACAAACATTAGGAAGAAAGAGATTAAGGTCTTCAAAATATCAGGAATTAAATGTATTTTATCATCGTCTTTTTTGCAATGTTTTGTTTAAATATAAATATGTCATTAAAAATAATAATTTATTTGGGATTTTTGTTATAATTAATGTGAAAATTATATTAACTATGATTTACTTTTCTGGTTTTGATTTTATTGAATCTAAGCAGAGGCGGGACATATTCCGAATAATACTACATGTACGATATATTGTAACAAGAAAGAATATCAGAGACACATCGAAAACGATAATCGATTTAAGACATTCGGTATACACAGCCTTCGTCCATCTTTGTTGCGTTTCCTTGTATTACTATAGGTAATAATGTGGTGGTTAAAACATACAAAACCATTATCAAATAAAAACTAAAAGATTAAATACTGCAGATTTGAACAAAACTGAGAAAATCCTCTCCTTAATTAGGTATTTATACATATTTATTAAAATGAGAAAATCTTGTCCTTATAAAAGGTATTTATACATATTTATTAATACTACTTAATTAACTCTGAAAATATTCAACACATTTTAATACACAGCTGAACATTGTTTGTTGTTTGTTAGATGGTGCTTAACGCCACTTTCAACAATATTTCAGTTATATCGTGGCGGTCAGTTTTATTGGTGGAGGAAACCGGAGTACCCGGAGAAAACCACCGACATGTCACAAGTCAAAGACAAACATTATCACATAATGTTGTACACCTAGAACTGATCGAGATATTTATATTTCGCTTAGTCCAATTATAGTAATATTTATTGCAATTTCTAAATGTACTGAAGCGATTTACTTATTTGAGTTTTTCAATGAAATAAAGCTTCTGGTTACATCCTTTCTTCCAACAGGGACTTTAAAATTCAAGTAATAGTGTATCCCTTTTCACCATGACACCGTATATATCAGAACGAAAAAGATATGGTCCCTTGCAAGAGGCTGTCGTGGCCGTGATCGTATTGTAGTTGGATTTACAACTACCTATATGCAATCTGTGCCTATCATCACTGATGTTGTGAGTTCGAATTCCGCTTAGGGCTAGGTGTACAACATTATGTGATATTTTTTTCAGTGACTTGCGGCAGGTCAGTGGTTTTTTCGATCCGGGTACTCCTGTTTCCTCAACCAATAAAACTGACCGCAATGATATAGCTGAAACATTGTTGAAAGTGGCGTTAAACACTATAAAACCAAGCAAAACGATCCCTTGTATCACTTCCTTGTGTTCGAATTTATATAAATTTATGTAATGTTACTATACTAGAGGCTCAGTGGGCTGAGCCTGTGTCGCTCACATTTCATTCTGCTTTGAGGAAATTTAATACAGAACCTTCCATATATGTTCCCACAAAATTTCGATTCATTAGGCTAAGCAGTTTCAGAGAAGATTTAAAGAAATTGACGAACCAGAAACAAGAATTGCTTATGGCAGCCGTGTTTGTTAACGGATCGGGATGAAATTATCATTCTTTATAGAGGACCTTCCATAGATGCTTGCTACCAAGTTTCGGTTCATTTGGCTAAGCAGTTTCAGAGTAGAAGCTTTTTAGAAATTGAGCAATCAGAAATAAGAATTGCCTGTGGTAGCAATTTTTGCTAACGGATCAAAACAAAATGAGTAATATCTACAGAGGACTTTCCACAGATGCTTCATGCTAAATTTTTGTTCATTTGGCTAAGCAGTTTCAGAGTAGAAGATTTTTAGAAATCGCCCAATCAGAAACTAGAATTGCCTGTGGTGGCCATGTTTATCAACGGATCAGGACGAAATGAGCAATCCCTATAAACGACCTGCCAAAGATGCTTCCTACCAAATTTCGGTTTAGAAATCAACAAATCAGAGACAAGAATTGTCTGTGGTGGCCATGTTTGTCAATGGATCAGAACAAGATGAGCAATCTTCATAGAGGACCTTCCATAGATGCTTCCTACCAATTTTCGCTTCCTTTGGATAAATGGTTTAAGAGGAGAAGATTTTTAGAAATTGACCGCTCAGAAACAAGAATTGCCTGTGGCGGCCATGTTGGTTAACGAATCAGAATGAAATGCGCAATATTAATAGAGGATCTTGCATAGATGCTTCCTACCAAATTTTAGTTCATTTGGCAAAGTGATTGCAGTGGACAAAAATGTTTCAGAAATGACCAATCAGAAACAGGAATTTCCTGTGGCGGCCATGTTTGTAAATGGATCGGGACAAAATGATCAGTCTTTATAGAAGACCTTCCATAGTTGCTTCCTGCTAAGTTTCGGTTCATTTGGTCAAGTGGTTTCAGAGTAGAAGATTTTTAGAAATCGCCCAATCAGAAACTAGAATTGCCTGTGGTGGCCATGTTTATCAACGGATCAGGATGAAATGAGCAATCCCTATAGACGACCTGCCAAAGATGCTTCCTACCAAATTTCGGTTCATTTGGCTAAACAGTTTCAGAGAAGATTTTTTTTAGAAATTAACCAAGCAGAGACAAGAATTGTCTGTGGCGGCCATGTTTGTCAATGGATCAGAACAAAATGAGCAATCTTCATAGAGGACCTTCCATAGATGCTTCATACCAATTTTCGCTTCCTTTGGATAAATGGTTTAAGAGGAGAAGATTTTTAGAAATTGACCGATCAGAAAGAAGAATTGCCTGTGGCGGCCATGTTGGTTAACGAATCAATATTTATAGAGGATCTTGCATAGATGCTTCCTACCAAATTTTAGTTCATTTGGCAAAGTGATTGCAGTGGACAAACATTTTTCAGAAATAACCAATCAGAAACAGGAATTGCCTGTGGCAGCCATGTTTGTAAATGGATCGGGACAAAATGATCAGTCTTTATAGAAGACCTTCCATAGTTGCTTCCTGCTAACTTTCGGTTCATTTAGTCAAGTGGTTTAAGAGGAGAAGATTTTTAGAAATCGACCAATCAGAAACAAGAATTGCCTGTGGCGGCCATGTTTTGGTAAAGAATCAAAATGAAATGCGCAATCTTTATAAAGGACCTTCCATAGATGCTTCCTAACAAGTTTCATTTCATTTGGCCCAGCGGTTTCAGAAAAGCTTTTTTAGAAATCAACCCATCAGAAACAAGAATTGCCTGTGGCAGCCATGTTTGTCAACGGATCGGGACAAAATGAGTAATCCTTATAGAGGACCTCCTATAGATGCTGCTTACCAAGTGTCGGTTCATTTGGATAAGCGGTTTCAGAGGAGAATAATTTTTAGAAATCAACCAATCAGAAACAAGAATTGTCTGTGGCGGACATGTTTGTTAGCAGACCGGGACGAAATGAGCAATCTTTATAGAAAATCTTCCATATATGCTTCCTACCAAGTTTCAGTTTATTTGGTCAAGCAGTTTCAGAGGAGAAAATTAAAAAAAAAATTGGCCAATCAGAAACAAGAATCACCTTTGGCAGCCATGTTTGTTAACGGATCAGGACGAAATTAGCAGTCTTTACAGAGGACCTTCCCAGTTTCATTTCGTTTGGCTGAGGGGTTTCAGAGGAGAAGATTAAAATGTGAAAAGTTAATGGACAACGGATGACGGACGCAATGTGATGTCAAAAGCTCACATTGCCTTTGGCAAGGTGAACTAAAAAAAGCTTACTATTGGATAGGTGTTATGACACGACAAAACCTGGTAGAAGCCTAGGTCTAAAATTGGCTTAGGAACGGTGTAATATGACGGAATTGAAACTGTTAATATGACCCTAACCGTACAATCGCTACAAAGCAGTTATACACAAGCAATAATACAACTACTGATTTGCTTCAAAATAAAAAACCCACAGAACTTCACAGAACATAACACCATACAAATCCAATACAGGGTTATTGTGTGTTCACAGCTAACTAGCTGATCAGTGTGTTCACAGTTAACAAACTGGTCAGTGTGTGGGGTTCGTGTTACGTGATCTTTACTTTTATTTCTATGTTTTGTAGAATTTTGTTTTTCCTTTTGTCTTTTTTCTTATGACCATTGTATTATCTGTCCTTTGATTTACGGATTCTGATTACCTCTTTGGTATCTTCAAACTCTTCTTAACTAACTACTATATAAAATGGCAAATTTCTTTGCTAGATAATTACCATTCAAAGGTTAAAAGCATCACAACTCAGTTTTATATATTTAATATCAATATTCATATACATACAAAGCAATCAATGGTCTTCTTGAAAGAGTAGATGTACAAAATCAGCTATTGAATTGTAGAAATTCACGTTGTGCTTATGACAAGTGTAAAAACTATATAATAGCCACAAAATTTAATATTTACATTAATATATAATACAAAATCAACACAAAAATACCCAATACCAGGGAACAAACATTCATAAATAGCTGAAATATTGCTGAAAGTGGCATTAAACACAATATATAAATAAATCAGTCAATCGTTGAAAGGTGGTTCAACAAATTTGTTTGGTTAGAGTTTGACGACGAGATCGATATGACGCACTCAACGTGCAAAGACTAAGGAAAGGACACCATATAAATTAGGGATCCTTGTATGCACCATTCATGAAATTTGAAAATGCTAAGCATGCAATGAAAGAAAATGCATGTTTATTTGACAAATAAAACTACTTTCAAACTCAAAAATGGCAAACACTGTGAAGTTAGTAAATTATTTTTTTCACTATATAAGCAGATGTATTTTGGAAACTATTAAGAAAATTGAAAACAGAGTTTCAACGGAAATCATGATAATGTACAAGTATGCTTTGACATGAAATTATATGTAACAAAAAATGCAATTAAAATGGCTTTTGAAGTCAAAATGGAGGATTAGGTTTATGGGCTTACACAATTTTTGTTGCTTGAAGTTGGCATCTCTCTGATACAACAGTACCTATACAGTGTATATACACAACAATAAATCTCCTATATATCAAGCTGTTTGTTCAGGTTTATCCCACAAGTGTCAAACAATAGATTGACTTGGTGTTTATACAGTACTTAAAATTGTTTATATTATCAAGGTCTATATCTGTCCATATATCTTTATTTCTGGTAATCTTTGTTAATACAATGATAGATAGATAACAAATTAAATTTACAACAATACATAATAACAAAACAGCTATATACAATATTTACAACTCGAGAGAGAGAGTGTTACATTTTTCAGCCACGAGGGCAGACATTCTTATTAATATACCTTATAAAAGTGATTTTTTTTTATTTTTGATATTTGTGTAAGATTGATCACATTGCAGATAATGCAGAATAGTACAATTTTTAAAATATTTTATATCTATTCAATTGAAATTTATTTTAAAAAAGGCGATTATTAAATGCATTCGAGACGGTATCCATATTTGCTTGCCAGGTTTGGTGAAACTTGTAAATAGTGCAATCTCCAAATCATGTATATGTTCTACATAGGTAGAAAAAAAAATTATGTGCACATTTTTTTTCATTAAATAGAGCAGTCCATCATAATAATAATGTCAATCTTTTTAATTATAATAAAATATATCAACATATTTCTTTATATATAATATGCTAGCTAGATTTACATTTTTGAACAATTAATTATTATATTTAATAAAAATACTTTAGATAAATTGATAAAAAAAGAAACACCAAAACTACCCATTACCTGTACATAGCAGAAAATGAACCCAGACCTTTTGGTTTTCAAAGTCATCAGTCAATGCTTTAACTTGTCAAAAAAATCTAGGACTATCTGACTGTGTGAGGTCCGTACAAAGATACAAGTGTAAGAAACTAGAGGCTTAGTGGCCCACTGAACCTATGTCGCTCACCTTTCATTCTGCTTTGAGGAAACTTAATACAGAACCTACCATAGGTGCTTCCCACCAAGTTTCGGTTCATTTAGCTATGCAGTTTCAGAGAAGATTTTTAGAAATCAACCAACCAGAAACAAGAATTGCATGTAGCAACCATGTTTGTTAACAGATTCGGGATGAAAGAGGACCTTCCATAGATGCTTCCAACTTAGTTTCAGTTCATTTGGCAAAGTGGTTTCAGAGGAGAAGATTTTTAGAAATCGACCAATTAGAAATAACAATTGCCTGTGGCAGCCACATTTGTTAACAGATCGCGACGAAATGAGCAATATTTATAGAGGATCTTCTTTTGGTTCATTTGGCCAAGCTGTTTCAGAGAAGATTTCTTAGAAATCAACCAATCAGAAACATGAATGGCCTATGGCGTCCATGTTTGTTAATGGATAGGGACGAAATGAGCAGTCTTTTAAAATCGGCTAATCAGAAACAAGAATTGCCTGTGGCGGTCATGTTTGTTAATGGATCAGGACAAAATGTGCAATATTTCGAGAAGACCTTCCATAGATGCTCCCTACCGAGTAAGTTCACTTGGTTGAGGGGTATTAGAGGAGAAGAGTAAAATGTGAAAAGTTAATGGATGACAGACGACGGACGCCAAGTGATGGCAAAAACTCATGTTGCCTTTGGCAAAGTGAGCTAAAATCTAGGACTATGTGGCTGTGTTAAGTCCATACAAAGATACAAGTATCAATCTTTCCTTTTCTACAATAACATCTAAACTTAAGTAATTTCTATTTATATCTTTCGTTTCATTCAGTATTTTAAACTCAAAATTATCATTGAACAATATTGCAACACCATTTGAATTCGAGCTTAATGATGAGAAAAAAAAACATTCAAATCCTCACATTGACCGTAATGAAAATTTCAATTTATTTGTAAAATGTGTATCCTGTAAACAATAAATATTGCATTTTTTTGACATGAGCATATTGAAAACATTGTTGCTGTTTGGCAAATTCTTGGCCCTTGACAGTTAACAGAAATAACGGTTATTTTTAAGGAACAGATAATAAAATAGAGCCCAAGTGTATCAATGAGTTAGGTAGTTGGATTATCTAACAACTCATTCAAGTCTATCACCAATACAAAATGTACTGCGCAGGTTCACGCCCGGCTTTGTGAATTACAACTAGAGGCTCGCATGAGCCTGTAATCGCTCTTCTGGTTTTCAATTTGACATCTGAAGTTGATAGAAAGTGGGGGTGTTACAGATAATTTTGAAAGTGGGCCACCCAAAGATAATTTTAACTCAAATTTCTGAGCAAAAGATTTTGATATGATTTTTATCTCATAATATTCCTAAACAGAATAAACTGGCTGAAAAAATTTCACAGAAAAACCCAGAATATATGTTAAACTACTCATTTCCATGTAGCTGCAGTTAAAATTTGAGTTCATTTTGATTTATAATAAGGCAGCAATGGACAAGTGAAGACATTTCTATTTCTAGTAACAGCAGCCATCTTGAATGGAGGGCGGGGCTGTTGGACACAATTTGGAAAGGGACCCACCCAGGGACCGTCGCTCACAGGTTTAGTTTAATTTGGTCCAGCGGTTTCAAAGAAGAAGATTTAAATGTGATCTTTTATCAAAATATGCCTAATTTGCATAATCAGTATAAATCGGCTGAAAGTAAAATTTCACAGAAAAAAACGGAATATATGTTAAAGTACTCATTTCCATGTAGCTGCAGTAAACATTTGAGCTCATTTAGATTTATAATAAAGCTGTAATGGACAATTTTTGCTGATTTTACCCCTATGTTCTATTCATAGACATGGCGGTCATGATGGTTGGTCAGTAGGGTCATCGGACATAACTTTTAAAGGGAACTCCCGATGGATGAATCAGGCCAACATTGGTTTAAATTGGCCCAGTGGTTTCAGAGGAGAATATATTTGCAAAAGTTTACAGACAGACGACAGACGTCAAGTGATGGCAATAGCTAAAAAAAGGTGCACTCGACTCACAGCCACAAGTGATAAAGTTTACCAGTTGCAGTCCGGCTTCTTCCACCACTAAAACTGGTCGCCATGATATAGCTGAAATATTGCTGAATGTGGCATTAAACACAATAAATCAAATCAATCATAATAATGTAATACAAAGTAACAGACATGAATAATATATAATGAACAGTGTATTACAAATTTAATTGTATCAAGTAAGTCATATATGAATATATGTATCATAAAACGATATAAACTCACTACACTGTATGGTACTGAAAGTTTTGTAGTCAATGATTTATATTATCTACGCTGTACATAAAACAATATAAACTCACTACACTGTACATAAAACAATATAAATTCTCTACACTGTACATAAAACAATATAAGCTCACTACACTGTATATAAAAGATATAAATTCTCTACACTGTACATAAAACAATATAAGCTCACTACACTACATAAAACAATATAAATTCTCTACACTGTACAAAAACAATATAAACTCACTACACTGTACCTAAAACGATATACATTCTCTACACTGTACATCAAACAATATAAACTCACTACACTGTACATAAAACGATATAAATTATCTACGCTGTATATAAAACAATATAAAGGGTACTGAAAGTATTGTAGTTAATGATATATCAAATGAGCAGATAAAGAAATAAAGATAGAACAAAGAAAATAGAAAAACAAAATATTGACCAGTAAAATAATCAGAGCTGTATATATTTTTCATCTGGAGGTAGCCCTCTGTATAACGGTTTTGCATATAAAAGGTCTTGGATAAAAAAATGAAAAACCCCCTGCCCACCCACTCCTCATATATTGACATTGATAAGAATTTGTGGTAGTAGTTTTTATTTTTCACATTGTTTAGAAATATTATTCGAAATATTTCAATTTATCAAATTTTAGAGTCGTGCCACTATAATTTGACGTTCTATTGTAGTATTGACATTGTAAAGGGGTGTACATTTGTCGCCACTATAATTTGACGTTGGTGTGTAGTATTGACGCTATAGCGGTGTGTCCATTTATTGCCACTAAGTGCTTTTGTAGTATTCACGCTATTCCGCTGTGTACATTTGATGTCACTAACTTGAGGTTCTTTTTGCAGTATTTCGCTATAGCATTGTGTGCATTAGATGTGACCATAATGTGATGTTCATATGTAGTATTGACGCTAATAACAGGGTGTACAGTTGATGCCACTATAATGTGATGTACTGTTGTAGTATTGACAGTATATCGAAGTGTTCATTTGATTCTGCCACTATAAATGGAGATTTACCATCATGTCTATATATATGAGGATCTGCTTTGTTTTCTAGCAGTAGCCGTACAACCTCTGTATGACCAACTTCACATGCTACATATAAAAGTGTTGTCCCATCTTCTTTACACATATTCACATCTGGGTTTTGTGCCAGGAAAAGCTCAATAATTTTGATGTGACCTTTCTTACAAGCTACATATAATGGTGAAACCCCATCCTGATCAACGTCATTCACGTTTGCATCATAATCCAACAATTTGCTCACAATATGTACGTGACCTTCCTCACAAGCTACGGCGAGCGGTGAAATTCCATCCTTATCACATTGGTTTACATCTGCCTTATTGTCTAATAATTTAACAGCAACGTCCAAATGACCATTCTGGCAGGCAATATATAATG
>MJUT01038036.1:41818-54000 GCA_002080005.1 Gigantidas platifrons
TGTTAAACTACTCATTGCCATGTAGATGCAGTTAAATTTTAAGCTCAGTTTGATTTATAATAAAGCAGCAATGGACAATTGAAGAAATGTCTATATTTAGTAACAGCTGCCATCTTGAATGGAGGACAGGACTCTGAAAGGGACCCTCCAAAGGACCATACCTGCCAGGTTTGGTTTAATTTGGTTCAGCGGTTTGAGAGGAAAATATTTAAATGTGATCTTTGATCAAAATATGCATAATTTGCATAATCGGTATAAATCGGCTGAAAGAAAAATTTCACAGAAAAACCTGGGAAATATGTTAAACTACTCCTTGCCATGTAACTGCAGTTAAACTTTGAGCTCATTTTGACTTGTACTAAAGCAGTAATGGACAATTAAGAAATTTCTATTTTTTGTAACAGCAGCCATTTTGAATGGAGGGCGGGGCTGTTGGACACATTTTGGAAAGGGACCCACCCAGGGACCGTCGCTCCCAGGTTTAGTTTAATTTGGTCCAGCGGTTTCAAAGAATAAGATTTAAATGTGATCTTTTATCAAAATATGCCTAATTTGCATAATCAGTATAAATCGGCTGAAAGAAAAATTTCACAGAAAAACCCGGAATATATGTTAAACTACTCATTTCCATGTAGCTGCAGTAACATTTGAGCTCATTTAGATTTATAATAAAGCAGCAATGGACAATGTTTGCTGATTTTACCCCTATGTTCTATTCATAGACATGGCGGTCATGATGATTGGTCAGTAGGGTCATCGGACATAACTTTTAAAGGGAACTCCCGATGGATGAATCAGGCCAACATTGGCTTAAATTGGCCCAGTGGTTTCAGAGGAGAATATATTTGCAAAAGTTTACAGACGGACGACAGACGCCAAGTGATGGCAATAGCTAAAAAAGGTGCACTCGACTCACAGCCACAAGTGATAAAGTTTACCAGTTGCAGTCCGGCTTCTTCCACCACTAAAACTGGTCGCCATGATATAGCTGAAATATTGCTGAATGTGGCGTTAAACACAATAAATCAAATCAATCATAATAATGTATACAAAGTAACAGACATGAATAATATATAATGAACAGTGTATTACAAATTTAATTGTATCAAGTAAGTCATATATGAAGATATGTATCATAAAACGATATAAACTCACTACACTGTAGGGTACTGAAAGTATTGTAGTCAATGATATAAATTATCTACGCTGTACATAAAACAATATAAACTCACTACACTGTACATAAAACAATATAAATTCTCTACACTGTACATAAAACAATATAAGCTCACTACACTGTATATAAAAATATAAATTCTCTACACTGTACATAAAACAATATAAGCTCTCTACACTGTACATAAAACGATATACATTCTCTGCACTGTACATAAAACAATATAAACTCACTACACTGTACATAAAACGATATAAATTATCTACGCTGTACATAAAACAATATAAAGGATACTGAAAGTATTGTAGTTAGTGATATATCAAATGAGCAGATAAAGAAATAAAGATAGAACAAAGAAAATAGAAAAACAAAATATTGACCAGTAATATAATCAGAGCTGTATATATTTTTCATCTGGAGGTGGCCCTCTGTATAACGGCTTTGCATATAAATGGTCTTGGATAAAAAAATGAAGACCCCCTGCCCACCCACTCCTCATATATTGACATTGATAAGAATTTGTGGTAGTAGTTTTTATTTTTCACATTGTTTAGAAATATTATTCGAAATATTTCAATTTATCAAATTTTAGAGTCGTGCCACTATAATTTGACATTCTATTGTAGTATTGACATTGTAACGGGGTGTACATTTGTCGCCACTATAATTTGACGTTGGTGTGTAGTATTGACGCTATAGCGGTGTGTCCATTTATTGCCACTAAATCATTATGTGCTTTTGTAATATTCACGCTATTCCACTGTGTACATTTGATGTCACTAACTTGAGGTTCTTTGCGACCATACAGTGACGATAATAACCGGGTGTACAGTTGATGCCACTATAATTAGATGTACTGTTTTAGTATTGACATTATATCGAAGTGTTCATTTGATTCTGCCACTATAAATGGAGATTTACCATCATTTCTATAAATATGAGGATTTGCTTTGTTTTTTAGCAATAGCCGTACAACCTCTGTATGACCAACTTCACATGCTACATATAAAGGTGTTGTCCCATCTCCTTTACCAATATTCACATCTGTGTTTTGTGCCAGGAAAAGCTCAATAATTTTGATGTGACCTTTCTTACAAGCTAAATATAATGGTGAAACCCCATGCTGATCGACGTCATTCACGTTTGCTTCATAATCCAACAATTTGCTCACAATATGTACGTGACCATCCTCACAAGCTACGGCGAGCAGTGAAATTCCATCCTTATTACATTGGTTTACATCTGCCTTATTGTCTAATAATTTAACAGCAACGTCCAAATGACCATTGTGGCAGGCAATATATAATGGTGAAGCACCATCCTTATTACATTGGTTTATGTCTGCCTTATTGTCTAATAATTTAACAACAACGTCCAAATGACCTTCCTGGCAGGCAATACATAATGGTGAAACTCCATCCTTATCACATTGGTTTATGTCTGCCTTATTGTCTAATATTTTAACAACAACGTCCAAATAACCACTGTGGCAGGCAAGACATAATGGTGAAACTCCATTCTTATTACATTGGTTTATGTCTGCCTTATTGTCTAATAATTTAACAACAACGTCCAAATGACAATTCTGGCAGGCAATACATAATGGTGAATCTCCATCCTCATTACATTGGTTTATGTCTGCCTTATTGTCTAATAATTTAACAACAACGTCCAAATGACCTTCCTGGCAGGCAATACATAATGGTGAAAATCCATTCTTATTACATTGGTTTACGTTTGCCTTATTGTCTAATAATTTAACAGCAACGTCAAAATTACCTTGGTGGCAGGCAATACATAATGGTGAAATTCCATCCTTATTACATTGGTTTACGTCTGCCTTATTGTCTAATAATTTAACAGCAACGTCCAAATGACCTTTCTCGGAGGCAATATATAATGGTGAAACTCCATCCTTATTACATTGGTTTATGTCTGCCTTATTGTCTAATAATTTAACAGCAACGTCCAAATTACCTTGGTGGCAGGCAATACATAATGGTGAAATTCTATACTTATTACATTGGTTTACGCCTGCCTTATTGTATAATAATTTAACAGCAACGTCCAAATGACCTTCCTGGGAGGCAATATATAATGGTGAAAATCCATCCTCATTACATTGGTTTATATCTGCCTTATTGTCTAATAATTTAACAGCAACGTCCAAATTACCTTGGTGGCAGGCAATACATAATGGTGAAATTCCATACTTATTACATTGGTTTACGTCTGCCTTATTGTCTAATAATTTAACAGCAACGTCCAAATGACCTTCCTCGGAGGCAATATATAATGGTGAAACTCCATCCTTATTACATTGGTTTATGTCTGCCTTATTGTCTAATAATTTAACAGCAACGTCCAAATGACCTTCCTGGGAGGCAATATATAATGGTGAAAATCCATCCTCATTACATTAGTTTATGTCTGCCTTATTGTCTAATAATTTAACAGCAATGTCTAAATTACCTTGGTGGCAGGCAATACATAATGGTGAAATTCCATACTTATTACATTGGTTTACGTCTGCCTTATTGTCTAATAATTTAACAGCAACGTCCAAATGACCTTTCTCGGAGGCAATATATAATGGTGAAACTCCATCCTTATTACATTGGTTTACGTCTGCCTTATTGTCTAATAATTTAACAACAACGTCCAAATGACCTTCCTGGGAGGCAATATATAATGGTGAAAATCCATCCTCATTACATTGGTTTATGTCTGCCTTATTGTCTAATAATTTAACAACAACGTCCAAATGACCATTCTGGCAGGCAATATATAATGGTGAAACTCCATCCTTATTACATCGGTTTATGTCTGCCTTATTGTCTAATAATTTAACAGCAACGTCCAAATGACCTTTATGGCAGGCAATATATAATGGTGAAACTCCACCCTTATTACATTGGTTTATGTCTGCCTTATTGTCTAATAATTTAACAACAACGTCCAAATGACCATTGTGGCAGGCAATACATAATGGTGAAAATCCATCCTTATTACATTGGTTTATGTCTGCCTTATTGTCTAATAATTTAACAACAACGTCCAAATGACCTTTATGGCAGGCAATACATAATGGTGAAACTCCATCCTTATCACATTGGTTTATGTCTGCCTTATTGTCTAATAATTTAACAACAACGTCCAAATGACCTTTATGGCAGGCAATAGATAATGGTGAAACTCCACCCTTATTACATTGGTTTATGTCTGCCTTATTGTCTAATAATTTAACAACAACGTCCAAATGACCATTGTGGCAGGCAATACTTAATGGTGAAAATCCATCCTTATTACATTGGTTTATGTCTGCCTTATTGTCTAATAATTTAACAACAACTTCCAAATGACCTTTATCGCAGGCAATACATAATGGTGAAAATCCACCCTTATTACATTGGTTTATGTCTGCCTTATTGTCTAATAATTTAACAACAACGTCCAAATAACCACTGTGGCAGGCAATACATAATGGTGAAACTCCATCCTGATCACATTGGTTTATGTCTGCCTTATTGTCTAATAATTTAACAACAACGTTCAAATGACCATTGTGGCAGGCAATAAATAATGGTGAAGTTCCATCCTTATCACATTGGTTTACGTCTGCCTTATTGTCTAATAATTTAACAACAACGTCCAAATAACCACTGTGGCAGGCAATATATAATGGTGAAGTTCCATCCTTATCACATTGGTTTATGTCTGCCTTATTGTCTAATAATTTAACAACAACCTCCAAAAGACCTTCCTTGCAGGCAATATATAATGGTGAAAATCCATCCTTATTACATTGGTGTATGTCTGCCTTATTGTCTAATAATTTAACAACAATGTCCAAGTAACCACTGTGGCAGGCAATACATAATGGTGAAACTCCATCCTTATCACATTGGTTTATGTCTGCCTTATTGTCTAATAATTTAACAACAACGTCCAAATGACCTTCCTTGCAGGCAATATATAATGGTGAAAATCCATCCTTATTACATTGGTTTATGTCTGCCTTATTGTCTAATAATTTAACAACAACGTCCACAAAACCTTTGTGGCAGGCAAGACATAGAGAGGAATATCCATAATGATCAACTTGATGAATGTCGACATTATTCTCTAATAATATACTGACAATCTGTAGATGGCCAAATGCACAAGCTGCGTGTAAAGGCGATAGGCTATAAGCATTACATATCCTGACATCAGTACCGTGTTCAAGCAACCATCTGTATAATTTCTCATACTTATAGCAACAAACGTGGTATAATGCTGTGCCTTGAGTTATATTGTCTCTAACACGTGCTAGTTCTTCTTGTATTGGTTCATCCAGTAGGTTTATGTGAAGAAGAAAGTGATCTCTAAACGAACCTGAATTCATGTTCCTATTATTAATAACATGTGCAACTTTGCCTCGTCTCAAATCCTTAATCATCCGTTCAATATACATTTGTAGCATGTCATCATGAAAAGAAATAAAAAAGATATTTTCACTCTCTGTCAAATTATCAATCTCTTGTTCTGAATTTTTTTCATTAATATTGTTATATGGATTAGTTTCCAATCTATAAGTTTCCCATAGAAACCTCTCTCCTATTAACGCACTATTGGCATTGTCAATAAAACATTCGATCATTTGTTGTCCAAAATAATTAGCCATAAAATCAAAAAGTTTATCATGGATTGTATGGTAGATACCATCTTCCTTTGTGACGTATGTACCTTCTAGTGTTTCTAGTTCTACTTTAAGCTTTAGCTTTGATGTTCCTTTATTTAAATGACATGCCTCACATGTCTCCTCTATAGTTGTTTTTGTTATATTGTTTGTTTTTACTGTCAGGTAGGCTTCCTCTAGATCATTGTTAAACATTACAACTAAGGCCAGAGCACAATATTTGTGTTTCCCATCATCGCCACTATGAAACATAAGATCTAATTCGTCTTTGTAAATAAGAAATGGGTTATCAATGTATTTTTTGATATCAATAGAGTTTTTTCCACGAAATAAACTGCACAATAGAGGGAAAAATTTGTATTTGCTCAGTTGTTCAAAATCCTCGTTTTCAATTCCAAGAAGCGTCTCCTTGGCCAATGTTTGTTTTTCAAGTGTTGTCAGACTCAGTTCCTTTGACGATAAATTACATTCACAAGACTTGAAAATGTTTAAGGATTTTAATTTGTCATCTCTGAAAACTTGTAGCCTACATGACACCATCAACTTACAGACACTGTCTTTCAGCACAATTTTAATGTCATCCATAAATTGTTTCCAGTCTTCAATTTGTTGTTGATTGGCTGTATAGTTTCCACATAAATCATCAACAATAAAGACAGTTGGTTTACCTCGTGTGTAGAAATCTCTGATCTCTTTGGGCAAAACAATGGGAACAATATCATATTTTTTTTCCTGTTTCATTCTTAAAGCTACATGTCGAACTGTTGCAGTTTTACCAACACCAGAACTACCAGTTACAGTGACACAGCTATTTATCGTCAAGCAGTTCAGCACATGTTCACTTGCATTTGTTGAAACAAATGCTTTATTATCTTTCTCCCAAGTGTCTAGTTTCTGCATTATTAGGTCTGAAAGTAAACCAAAACAATGTTGAAGATACCAACAGAAACCAAAAGCCGTATATCAAAGAGGGACAGACAATGACTGAGCAAAAACACAAACAATGGTCAACAAAATAATATACAGAAAACGACTATTTGAGCAAAAACACAAACCCCATTAAAAACCGGGGGTGATATCTGGTGCTCCGGAAGGGTTAACTGTCCCTGATCCATCATCATTGATCACATTCATCCATACAATGAGAATGATTCAGCTTGATGTTGGACATTGGAATATACAACTTAAACATTTATGTGACAACGCTTGTAAGCTACATTGCAGCAGGTCGACGATTTTCTCAGGGTATGCCGGTTTCCTTCATCTATAACAACAACCGCCACGATATAACTGCCATATTGATTGATTGTGGCGTTTTTTTCAATCCTAACCCTTTTAGCGTAGTAAAATAATACAAAAAATCCAAACCCCTTTAGTATAGTACAAAAAAGAGTGCCAAATCATAATCTTTCATTTCGCAGGTTTAGTACATGGAATAGATAGAACCAAAATAAACAAAACATGTTTGCCATTAAGAAGTGACCAGACTCAATGTACATGTTTGTAGTTGGACGTCGTATCAGAAAAGGGAGGTGACAATTTAAAACATGATGCGTTTGCAAAGGACTGTGACAATATAGCTAAAATATTGTTGAAAATGTCATTAAACAGCAACATCCCAAACTCATCCTCAGAAAATAATTAATAAATGGCCATTTTTATTTTACCTCTAATATTTTTCGGTATTGCTTCATTCTGTTTTTTATCTATTGTGTCTACTTTAGCTTCCAGACCAGTCTTTTCTGCATTGTCTATTAAAATATTTAAAATAAATAATATTATAATATAGTATCAAATATTTCATGTACAGTTATGTGCCATATATCTGTTCCCACTCAAATAATTTACTATATATTTCATATAAAACCACATTTTTTTCAAATCAATATCCTGAAGTCATTTCTGGTCCGATTTTGATGACATTTACACCAATAATCTCAGAATTTGTTGCTATTTTTTCTGATAATTTTGTAATAATTTTATGATTAATACTCTTGGAGAAATCACGATTTAAAGACACATTTAAGTTTTTGTGTTCAAAAATAACATAGGTATATAGGGAATAATGAGGTTAAAAATTAATATTTGTGTCTAAAACATAATTTCTGGGGAAAAAAAAGAATCATAAATATATTTAAATATTAACAGAACAAACTGCAGGTATATCCGAGTTTAATAGTAAAAAATTTCATAAAATCGGACAAGAAATAAATTCAGGACAATTTTTTGAAAAAATGTGTGTTTATATGAAATATATAGTAAAAATTGGGAGTGGGAACAGATATATGGCACATAACTGTAGATTTCTTTGTAAAATAAAAATGCAATATTTGCCGATATTTTAACTAGTGTTCCTTTATAAATATACCTAAAAAGTAGATCATTTCCAAATGACTTAACAATATTGCATTCCATACTATCTCCTTAACGTTTGGCATGCATCCACTAGAGAGGTTCCGAGTAAAACGATATTTGCACGCAAGCAGATGAGAAATAAAGAAGATGGCGGAATTATATCGAATACATGTTGCAAAGAAATATGGTGAAATGTAAATATATAATCGTCTAAGATGATTTGTAAAACAAAAAGTACATAAAACAAAGTGATAAAGAATTAAACACTTAGTTGAATGACAAAATCTTCATCTCACCAAGAGACTTTGTCAGTGTCTACTGTCAAACCAATATGGCGACTTTACAAGTTCAACAAATGCTTTTGAAGGCCAATGTGGTGATTCAAATACATGCTACTACATAATAGAATTGAAATCCCATATATAAAATTAATAAAAATTATACTAGCAATAATAAACACGATAAATGTAAAATTAATAAAAGGCCGTTGGCCACTGGTCCCCCGACGCCAAGGTTATATGGTAAGATTAAATTTTGAAACTACTGTAAACTAGAGGTTCAGGTGAGCCTGTATCACTCACCTGACTTAAATAATTCTGAAAGGGGACCACCCAAGGACCATTTTGAAGTAAAAAAAGGGGGAGTAACTCTGGTTAGATTTGTCGAAAAATCATCATTATCGAACTTGACCTAGATATTCATGAGATACACTTACATACCAAACCTAGTTTCAATCTGACTTTTTGTTCACAAGTTATAATTTGGAAACGAAAAAAATAGCAATTTTGAAGTATAAAAAGGGATGTAACTCTAGTAAAAATTGTCGAAAAATTGTCATTATCGAACTTGACCTAGATATTCATAAGATACACTTACATGCCACACGTAACTTCAATCTGACTTTTCATTCACAAGTTATCAGCTGGAAACCAATTCGGGACACACGGACGAAGTATAACTAGAGGCTCACATGAGCCTGTATCGCTCACCTGACATAACTAAGTCCTCTTAAGAATGTCTGCATGCCGAATACATCTAAGTTACTATTCAAATCCCATAGGGTTCTATGTTAAAACTATATCTGCTCATGGCAGCCATCTTGGATGGAGGTAGTAGTCACCAGACACAATTTTAAAAGTATACTAAATTGGCCGACTGGTTTCAGAGGGAAGACTTTTAAACAATTTTCCCATAGGGTCCTATGTTAATACTATGTCCGCTGACTGCGGCAATCTTGGATGGAGGTCGGGCTCACAGGACATAATTTTGAAAGTTGACCACCTAAGGACCATTCATGCCATGTTTGCTTTAAATTGACTTGCTGGTTTCAGAGGAGAATACTTTTAAACATTTTTTCCATAGGTGTTAAAACTAAGTCGAGTCATGGTGGCCATCTTGAATTTCCGATCAGTAAACGATTCACAAGTTTAGTACAGGATCACCCAATGATCATTCCTGTAAAGTCACAATTCAATTGGCTTAGTGGTTTCTAACAAATAGATTTTTAAAATTTCGACCAATCAGAACACATTATGGGCCCTGGCAGCCATGTTGGATTTCCGATCAGCGCCAAAAACAAAAATCTTCTATATGACCATCTAATGAACATTTCTGCCAAGTTTGGCTCAAATCTGTTTCGTGGTTTCAGAAAAAAAGATGAAAATGTGAAATTCCCATAGGGTCCAATGTTAAACTAAGTCGAGTCATGGCGGCCATCTTGGATATGCAATCGGCACAAAAATAACAAATTTAGTAGAGAACCATCCAGTCATCATTTCTGTAATGTTACAATTCCATCGGCTAAGTAGTTTCTGACAAGAAGATTTTCAAAGTTTCAACAAATCAGAACACATTATTGGACCTGGCAGCCATGTTGGATTTCCGATCAGCACCAAAATAACAAATTTAGTAGAGGACCTCCCAATGAACATTTCTGCCAAATTTGGTCTAAATCAGTTCAGTGGTTTTATTTTAACTGTATTATACTAAAGTTTACTTTATGTCAATATTTGAGTTATCTCTTTCCACAGATTAAATTGGAGTTATCTTTCTTTCCACAGAAAACAGATTTAGAAGATTTTGAAGGTATTTCCCATAGGGTCAAATGTTAAACTTTCTCCCCCAGTGACGGCCATTTTGGACTTCAGATCAGCACCAAAAACATAATTGTGGTAGAGGACCATCCAAGGAACATTTCTGCAAGAGATCATTTTTACTGACATTGTGGCTTCTGAGAAGAAGATCTTTGAAGGTATTTACCATAGGGTCCAATGTTAAATTTCATCCTGCTGTGGCGGCCATCTTGGATTTTGGATATGCGCCAAAAACATAACTTTTGTAGAGGACCACCCAAGGATCCTTCACACCATAAAACAATTCCATTGGCTGTGTAGTTTCTGACAAGAAGATCTTTGAAAATTGAGCCAATCAAAACACATTATTGGCCCTGCTCGCCATGTTGAATTCCTGATCGAAACAAAAAACATATATTTTATAGAGGACCTCCTGATGCACATTCCTGCCAAGTTTGGTTCCATTTGGCTCAGTGGTTTCTGAGGAGAAGATTGAAATGTGAAAAGCTAACGACGGACGACGGACGACGACGACGACGGACGCCAAGTGATGGCAATAGCTCACATGACCCTTTGGGTCAGGTGAGCTAAAAAGGGATGTAACTCTGGTAAGATTTGTCGAAAAATGATCGCTATCGAACTTGACCTAGATATTCATAAGATACACTTACATGCCACACCTAGCTTCAATCTGACTTTTCATTCGCAAGTTATCATCTGGAAACCAATTCGGGACACACGGACGGACGACACCCATTTCTATTGTCCCCTTCGACGAAGCATCGGGGGACAAAAATGGGACATTATTAGTTAATGTATCAAATAGCATAGTCAAACATATTTTTGAAAACGGTATGACACCCAAACTCATTCAATAAACAGTGTGGAATATATACTTTGTGCTAATTGAGCAAACTGTATGTCCTGATACGACTGGAGGAGACTAACAAAAATAGAGTCAACAAGAGAGGATATTACTGTTTCTCATTGATCGTTCGATGATAAGTTTGTTAATCCAGAAGCTTTCCTTTCCTGTCTGCTTCTATCATCCCACCTCACCAAGTCTTGGGGACATGGTCAATTATGGTGACCTTCAGTTTGCCTAAAGAATCATGGTGGCCCGTCAATCCTAGATGTCTGCTGAGTGGAAGATCAGGTTTGCAATTTGCATCACTTCTGTGGCCATTTAAGCGTTTACTAAGTTGTTGTTTAGTTTCTCCGATGTATTGAAGGCCACAAATTGCACATTCTAACATTTTCTCTTATCACACGTGATATCACATTATCCAATCGATCAATCAACAATTAGTATCATTACATATTCATATAGATATCTTGAATTTGATTAGTTTAAAGAACGTCACATGACATTTGACATTCCGTTATATCAACCGCTGGACATTACGTCGCATGGTTATATCAACCGCAAGCGATAATTGTATAATATCATGTGACGATTTCATTCTCCATTGTGAAATTAAGTATAGACGTACTGAATATGGGTCATCACTTGGTATCTGTTGTCAGATATGAACTAGACCAAATAATAATGGCACTGTGTAGGATATTCGATGTAATAAAACAATTATAAACCTTGTAAGAGTGTGATATGACGGATTGTCTCCCCTCAAAAGTGTATGCCACACTCGGGCAAGCCCTCGGGTGACATAATATTTCTCTGGTAGAAAAACCGTCATATCTCACTCTTACAAGGTTGATAATTGTATATTAGTGATAAGAGGAAACTGTTAAGTGCAGAATAATTATTTGATATAACTAATGGACTGAGGTTAAATACATACATAGTAATTAAATTCACCTCTAGTCATTTTTGACACTAAATCATATCTCTGTTTTGATTTTCTTCAAATTACAACAGGTTTCATTAATATATAAC
>MJUT01038036.1:94338-113742 GCA_002080005.1 Gigantidas platifrons
TTTTGTTTAGTTTATGCTTATTTTTGTTATTATTTTGTTTGGTATTATAATGCTTAGTTTATTCTTATTTTTGTTTAGCTTATGCTTATTTTTGCTATTATTTTGTTTGGTATTATAATGCTTAGTTTATTCTTAATTTTGTTTAGTTTATGCTTATTTTTGTTATTATTTTGTTTGGTATTATAATGATTAGTTTATTCTTAATTTTGTTTTGCTTATGCTTATTGTTGCTATTATTTTGTTTGGTATTATAATGCTTAGTTTATTCTTAATTTTGCTGCTATTTTGTTTGGTTCATGTGAAGCTAATTTTTACAATAACCCTTTATCATAAAAAAAATTAGAAAATGTCCACGAGAACCATGAGCAGGTATATAATTCGTTCATACGGAATAAATATTGTGTTAGAATCTTGTAAGAATTGTAATTTATTTTATTTTAGGTATTCAACTATTAGTATAAAAAAGCTATCAGAGTTATCTTTCTTGATCCATTATTTATTGGTTTTAATATTGTTATTACAGGGTCTTTTATTTGGAAGTATTTCCAATGTAACTTTTACTGCAATAAATGCTCGAACTTACAACGTCTTGGTTTTTATGATTCCATTGAGAATTTGACCTCACGACTCATGCGCTGGTGTACACATTTAAGCCAGGTAAAAAAATTATTAAATAAAATTAGTTACACACTTGTTAACGTTTTAACATCTATATTCACTGAAAATAATCAACACACCAAAATTAATAATATGCGACGTGCCATTAAAATATGCAAACAAAATATTATTGTTACAGATTCTCCATCAATACAACTGACTTAAGCTTTCCCGTCGTATCGTGTTGTCGAATTTGGCAGCATAAATTGTGTGCGACATTGTCCGCAAACGTAAATATAAATTACCCTGCGTCTTCCAATCAAAGTATACTGCCGTAATTGTACTCTTAGACATCAGAATCGAAATAATTCATGGAAGCCAGAATGTGTTTTGAATTTTAACATGGGTTGGCAGATATTAGTCAATTTTATTTCTCACTTATATCCGCCAATCCATATTAAAACTCAAAACACATTCTGGCATCCATGATTTATTTCATCTTCATCTTCATCTTCATCGCTATAGGTGCTACATCAAAGACATGTTTGCACCGAGCATGTGTCAAGTGCCTGATTTATTTAATCAAGCCTAGATGATCTGATAAGGTCCGAAAAAGTAGTAAGAGTTTCAGAGTTTGCAGATTTTTCAAGTATGGTTGGGTCTAAGGTGTTCCAATCTCTGTCGGTGTTTGGTATAAAGCTGTATTTGAGAGTATTGGTTCTGACGTATGGAATGTAGAATTGCTGGTTGTGTCTATTTCTGTTCTTTCTGTTGTTTTGAAGTATATCTGTAGTTGGTATTTTAGCTTGGCCATTTAGTCCTTTATAGAATAGAATAAGCCGGTTTTCACGTCTGCGTTCTTTCACTGCAAGGTTTCCATTATTTCTGACATAGATCCTTCCTCATATGAATAGTTATTTAGTACAAAACGGGCAGCTCTTTTTTGCACCTTTTCAAGTTGTTCTTTCAGATAAATACAGTGTGGATCCCATACTGTGCCTGCGTATTATAATATTGGTCGCACAAAACTGAGGTAAGCTGTTTCTTTCACTTCTTTACTACAAAAGTGCAGGTTTCTTTTAAGCAAACCTAGTACTCTATTACATTGTAGCTTTAGATGTACATTCCATTACACGTTTCTCCAATCTAAGGTCTGATGATATGTTGACTCCTAGGTACTTGATGTTATTAAGAAACTCTAGTTTAGCTCCTTCAAGTTTGTAATTGTAGTCAATATGGTGTTTTCTTGTATGTGTCAGTTTCATCATATTACATTTAACAGGTTGGAATCGCATACCCCATTTCCTGGCCCAATCTCCAAGCTTATTTATGTCTGTTTGAAGCTTCTCACAGTTTTCGATGGTATCTATTACTCTATAACATACACAATCATCAGCAAAGAGTCGTATATTGGATTATATATCATGAAGTATATCATTGATGTGAAGGCTGAATAACACAGGACCCAGTACAGTGCCTTGAGGTACACCTGATTTGACGTCGGACCATCCAGATTTAGAACCATTTACTACAACGCCTTGCTTACGGTGACATAGGAAAGCCTCAAGTGTTTCCGGAAATACCATAACTGATTTTAGAAGTTCATGAGGCAAAGTGCCTTTTCGAAGTCAATGATAAATATGTCTGTTTGTTTCCCATAGTCGATGTTCTTAGCACAGTCGTGAATAACATTGCATATTTGTGTCTCGCAGCTGTGGTGTTTTCTAGAGGTACCTTATCAGATGACTTTTTGTGAACACACTGCTGAATTGATCATTCAGGGCTTCTGCTTTACCTATGTCATTTTCAGCTGTTTTGCCATTTATAGTTTTCAATGGAGGAATACTCTGAGAGTCTTTCTTTTGTGCATTTATGTTTTGCCAAAAAGGTTTACTATTTTCTTTGATGTCTCCTATCATGTTTTCTACATATTTGTTGTGAGTGTTGTTAATTTCTACTTTGATGGTTTTTCGTAGTTCCTGCCATTTGGACTTCAATCTCTGACTGCCCGTCTCTTTGGCTATTTTATGTGATTTATTTCGTTTTCTAATCATACTTCTAATTTGATGAGTAATTCAAGGCAAAGATTTTCTAGGTCTACTGATTTTTGATGGAACATTTTCTTCGATAGTCTGTAGTGTAATATGAAGGACTTTATCAGCTTCCAATTTTCTTCAATATCTCTGGAGGTTTGGTTGCCATTAAAGTATTTCTCTTTGCAGAATCTGTCTGTCTCTTCCCTCATTTTGACATAGTTTCCTTTTTTATATAGAAAACATTTCCTTCTGGGTGTCTTCGTTGGTTTGATATACAGATAGAGAGCATGCAACTACTTCGTGATCACTTAATTGATCTGGTGAATGTATGTCGTGAATTTGTCCTGGCATTGTTGAAAGAATGAGATCTAGGGTGTTATCTCCTCTTGTTGGAAAATTTATTAGTAGTTCCATAGGGTATATGTTGGTCAGCTGAGTGTTTTACCATCTTTATCACATTTTGACAATTTCTTAATTAAAATCGAGGAGGCCTTAAATTTTGTTGTAAAAATTAAATAAGGAATATGTTCAATAGTGTATATACATGTTGTACATACGTTTTTGTAAATGAGAGTTAATATTCAAGTAAACGACACTGGTATTGTAATAGTTACCATGTAAAATTTGCATGTGTTGCTTCTCCACTCACAATGCAACATAAGACAGTAAGACTAGTTGGTATGGAATTATGATATTTTTCTCTGAGTGGGGTAACATATCTCGCCGTGGTCTGTTGCCTTCATGAGCTAGCACTAAGAAATTATAACTAAAGGTGTTGATCTAGTACAAAGTGGACATGATCGATCGCCATCTCATTTAGCATTAACCAACAATCATTCCTCTAGAATTCAAGTATGCATATTATAATACTTAAAAGGCAGTCCCGAGCTCAAAATGGCACCTTAAGTGCATGTACATATATAAATCTACTGTCCCTCATGTTACTCTCCAGTTCTAATAATAATAAAATGTATTAGGGTTATGGTGTATAACGCCACTTTCAACAATATTTCAGTAATATCGTGGCAGTCACTTTTATTGGTGGAGGAAACTGGAGTACCCGAAGAAAAGTCACTGACAAACTTTATCACACAATGTTGTATCGAGTACACCTAGCCATGAGAGGGATTAGAACTCACAACTTTAGTGGTGATAGGCACTAATTGCACAAGTAGTTGTAAATCCAACTACCATACGATCACGACCATGATGACCCCTCTAATAATACCATCTTATGATACTTACTACAAAGAGATCGTATAATCTTTCTTTGATCTGGTGTTGCTTTTTCCTTAAGGATATAAGCTTTATCTCTTAATGCACCAATAAATCCTCCCGAGTAATGTCTGTCTACATACTTCTCAATGGCAATTGGGCCTATCTTTAATAAAATGTGGGCAATACGAAAATAGTTGACTCTTTTCTCATCTCGTTTAGACATTCTGAAACATTGCATAAATTTATTAGCTGTTATTTCTTAGTGTATACTGAAGCATGAGTTACTTATATAATTCTGTATATTTCTATTGGTGTAACTAGCTGCAAGCTAGGGAGCAACTATTTTATTATTTTTTTCAAATTATATATTCTAATGTTTATTAATCCCCTCATTTGTTACGTACATTGTAACTATATTAACACGAGGGTGCCACTAGTTTTTAGTGGGGTTCGTGTTACTCTATCTGTAGATTTATGTGTATGATTTGTAGATTGTTGTTTGTTCTTATGTACTTTTTCTTTTGGTCATATACGGATTCTAATTACCCCTTTGGTGTCTTCAAACTTTTCTTATATTAAAAAAAAATAGATATCTAATTTTGTGTGCACGTTGCATTTATTGAATAAACTTCTTCGAGTACCTCAAAGTCCATTTTATTCTAAAATCTTTCAGAGCAATAACATTAAAGGATCTAAACATCATAGGCAAAGTCAGATGTGGTTACCTGTCTGAGGTAGATGGATCTTGACTTTAATAATAATGTCATTACATTAGTGGAGCAGGAACTGCTTACCCTTCTGGAGCATCTGGGTTCACCCCGGGTTTTGAGTGGGATTCTTGTTATTCGATCTTTAGTTTTATGTGTAATGTTTGTAGATCGTTGTTTGACCCTTTGTCCTACTTCTTTTTGCCATTGTGTTTTCTGTCCTTCGACTTATGGATTATGATTACCCCTTTGGTATATTCAAACTCTTCGTAAGAACTGTAAATTACATACATCTTTATAAACAATGAAAATATCGAGACATTGACTGTATAACGGATGATACCCCCTGGGGATGAATAGTCCATCAGCAGAGGTATTAACCCCGTGAAATACTATAACTGCCACTGCATGGGCACGAATAGTCCATCAACAGAGGTATTAACTCCCAAAATACTATAACTGACACCGTATGAGGACTAATATTCCACCAGCAGAGGTAACAATCCCGTGAAATACTATAACTGTCACCGTATGGGGACTAATAGTCCATCAACAGAAGTAGTAACCCAGTGAAATACTATAACTGTCACCGTATGAGGACTAATAGTCCATCAACAGAAGTATTAACCCAGTGAAATACTATAACTGTCACCTTATGGGGACTAATAGTCCATCAACAGAAGTATTAACCCAGTGAAATACTATAACTGTCACCGTATGGGGACTAATAGTCCATCAACAGTGGAATTAACACTCTGAATTACTATAACTGCCACCGCATGGGGACTAATAGTCCATCTACAGAGCTATTAAAGCCGTGAAATACTATAGCAGCCACGGCAACTGCCTCACTAGATTTTTTTGCAGAAAATAAATTAATGTGATTAATATTATAAAAGTTTATTGAAATACGAGAAATAAAAACCTTTGTCAAAGTTTGTAATACAAATATATTCTACATCATTAATTGAAATCGTTTCCGCTTCAAAAGATGCATATGGATGAAGACAACTGCGATCGCCGACAGAATCGGTATCGATCTGTCTAAACGAAGAACAGTCGGAGGAATGACAAATCGGGCTGACGCTGCATTTGCCGAAGATTCCGTACCTAGTTATTATAGCATAAATGCTTTCTTTCCTTTCGTCGATCACTGTTTAAGTGAGCTAAACGAGAGGTTTCCTGAACAAACACGCCCGTCCTTCTAAGCGTTTCAATTGCTACCTAGTCGCGCTTAAAACATATCTGCAGAACATGTAGAAGATATACACACCAGATATGAAAATGATTTGCCAGATTATATAGGGTTTATCGCAGAAATGCAAGAAATGGAAAGATGGATACTGTTCTGTGCAGGGCTTCAAAAACATGAATCTAATCAGTCTTTGGAGGAAGCAATTGAACTTGCAGACCCTAACTATTATCCGAATTTGCATGCTGTTTTTAGGGTTCTGCTCACAATGCCTGTAGGATCCGTGCCCTGTGAGAGGTCTTTTTCTGCTATGAGACGCTTGAAACACTGGAGCAGATCTACAATGATATAAGATCGACTTGCTGGACTGGCTAGTCTGTTCATTCATAGGGATATCTATCTTTGTAGAGAAAATATCATGAGAAAATTCGATGAAGCCAAAAAACGTCGCCTTGGACCATTGCATTTCTCACATGATTGTTTACTGGTTGTTATAATCTATCCTAAGTAAAATGTTTAACTGAAAGCACTATCACTTATCTAAATGTGTATGTAAAAACCATATAAAATATAAGACATACACGCTTTCGACACGAATAGTTGCCAGATTAGTAATCTCTTATAGTAAATATAATTCCCTCCAAAGCTGTCTGGATGTATCAAAAAATGTCACTAGACCCATATCGAAATAGTTTTCTGCGTGTTATTTCGGTTATTATTGAAATCATAAATGATCCATTTAAACTCGGGAAAATGCATTTCAAACGCCCATTTTTTTTTATTTTAGGGGGAGCATGCCCCCGGACCCTCCTAGCATTTGTTTGCCTCCCTGTGCTTGGCGAGTTGCCTCACTAAAAAAAAACACCCAACCTACGCCGATGCCACTGTAAGTATTTAGTGGTTTTCACAGACCGAATGAACAACGAGTTTACATAGACTTTCTTTCTGGTTCTCGGCTGTCTAATATGTCATATGCTCATTCTACTACATCCAATTGTGTAGCATTTTGCTGTTTCTTGATCAATTTCTATAAGGTTCGTCGCACAGAATAAGTCGATGTTGTATTCTTCTATACTGTGATGCAATCAGTACCTATCACCACTGATATTGTGAGTTCGAGTCTCGATCAGGCCGAGGTGTACAACATAATGTGCTAAAGTTTGTCAGTGACTTATGACAGGTCGGTGGTTTTATCCGGGTCCTCCGGTTTGCTCCAACTATAAAACTGACTGCCACGATATAGTTGAACTGTTGTTGAAAGTCGAGTTAAATACCATAAAACAAACAAACATCTATGCTGTGACGAGTCCCACGCCAGCTGTTTCAGTAGCACGATTGTGCAACCTGGTGAACAGTGTGTGTATTGGTTCCAAACGAATCACGCTGTCCTGTGTTGTAATTACATCACATATTTGCTTAATTTCACTCCATCAAGATGGGAGGATCCTTCTCTAATAAGGCATATTGAGTCGCTGATCTGAGAGCGCAGTAGGCATTGGCTTCAACATCGGTTCTCGATTGTTGGTCATATCTCGATATGTCCCATATGCATTCAACATCCCCCACCTGGTGGTACGGTAGGTCGTATGTCGTTTGCAGTGGTTTCCGTGGGTTCCTACAAATATTCCCATTTCTCCAGGGAAGCGAGATCCCATTGACGAATATAAGCGCCCTTCTGGTTAATGATCTTTCTGTAAACCACACAGTGTCTACAAACAGACTGACATATGAAGTAGTGCACTTCTGTAGGGTGTTGCTATATTTGTTTGTTTATTTGCTTGATGGTGTTTAACGCCATTTTGCAACAATATTTCAGTTATATCGTGGCGGTCAGTTTTATGGTGGAGGAAACCGGAGGACAGGGTGAAAACTGATAAACTTTATCACATAATGTTGTACACCTCGCCCTGATCGAGATGAGAACTCACACCATCAGTGGTGATGGGCACTGATTGCATAGGTAGTTGTAAATCCAACTACTATATGATCATGGCCTCGACGTCCCCTGATCATTGATATAGGCTAGGAACAAAATCACTTGTGGTATACCTGTTGGAACTCCACAGACATGACATATAATGGTGTAGATGTGTGTCGCTCTAGTACCACTGACTGAGTCTAGTTCATCAGGGTGTCCTTGGTTCAGCACACAGCGATGTCTGTTAATCCGAAGTGCTTCAAATTCATACTTAAGCAGTTGTGTTCCCAAACACCTTAGAGAAGTCCGACAGAATACTAGTAGTGTGCTAAGCTGCCCTGGTACACGTTTTTTCATGTCTCGTCAGCTGTGATTTTGACTTGTGTCCCACGGGATAGACAGGTTATGGAGTCGCGTAGCTCTTAACAAAGGGTGTGGTGTTGATCAAAGTGTCCCATCACTACTGTGTATCACATGTTCCAGTAGCTTACAGGATATCGAGGTTATTGATATTGGGTGGTAGTTAGCTGATTGATGTTTCTCTCCTTTCTTGTAGATAGGAGCCATCACTACTGTGTATCACATGTTCCAGTAGTTTACAGGATATCAAGGTTAGTGATATTGGGTGGTAGTTAGCTGGTTGATGTTTCTCCCCTTTCTTGTAGATAGGAGCCATCACTACTGTGTATCACATGTTCCATTAGCTTACAGGATATCGAGGTTAGTGATATTGGGTGGTAGTTAGCTGATTGATGTTTCTCTCCTTTCTTGTAGATAGGAGCCATCACTACTGTGTTTCACATGTTCCATTAGCTTAAAGGATATCAAGGTTAGTGATATTGGGTGGTAGTTAGCTGGCTGATGTTTCTCTCCTTTCTTGTAGATAGGAGCCATCACTACTGTGTATCACATGTTCCAGTAGCTTACAGGATATCAAGGTTAGTGATATTGGGTGGTAGTTAGCTGATTGATGTTTCTCCCCTTTCTTGTAGATAGGAGTCAACACTACTATGTATCACATGTTCCAGTAGCTTACAGGATATCAAGGTTAGTGATATTGGGTGGTAGTTAGCTGGTTGATGTTTCTCCCCTTTCTTTTAGATAGGAGCCATCACTACTGTGTATCACATGTTCCAGTAACTTACATGATATCGAGGTTAGTGATATTGGGTGGTAGTTAGCTGGCTGATGTTTCTCCCCTTTCTTGTAGATAGGAGCTGTAATCTGGAATCTTCCCAAGATCTAATGACAGTTGGAACATCCTGTCAGTGTGCAATTAGCAAATCAGCTGCCTGTTTCAAGACTATACCCCGGAAAGTCACAGTATGCATAATGAGTGAACTTTGTCCATACCCAGGTAATGGTGTTTATCGCCACTTTCAACATTTTTTCGGTGATATGGTGGCTTTCTGTTTTATCATTACAATAAATTTCAAATTTGGTTTCATTCTGATAAACTAGAGGCTCCCAGGAGCCTGTATAGCTCACCTGGGTATAATAACAACATCAGTCAATAAAACTTGATAAAAAATAACAAATGTAGCCCTCGTCATTGCAGACCCCCTCTCCAAAATAATTTGGGCAGGGGTTCCCCATTTAATGTATGTTATCAACATTGCTATAAAAAAACATAAATGTCAATGAGTCTCAAAATTAAGCTTTTGCTACTTCACATTTTGCAATAGAGTTGCTTCCCTTTGATTATTTGAGTAACCAAAAGCAGTGAAAGTCAACAAAAAAAATGCATTTCAAGAGGAATAACTCTTCACGTAGTTGTCAGACATATTTTTGTAGATCTTGACATGCTGAACATTTTTGCCGTTTAAAATTGACATCTATCTCTTTTAGTTTTTGAAATAAAGGACGAAAAGTATTAAAATTTTGAAAATTTGATGAAAAAAGGGCAATAACTCCAAAATGGGAAAATGGGATTTACTTCAAAATTGCAGGGTTTGTAGATCTTGATATGCTGCACATTTTTGCAGTTCCAACTTATCATCTATCTCTTATAGTTTTTGAAATAAAAAAAACGAAAAGTATTAATTAGATTTTCTTCACAATTGCAGGGTCGGTAGATCTGAACATGCTGAACATTTTTGCAGTTTCAACTTAATATCTATCTCTTATAGTTTTTGAAATAAAGAGCGAAAAGTATTAAAATTTTGAAAATTTGATGAAAAAAGGGCAATAACTCTCAGATGGGTAATTATATTTGTTTTCACAATTACAGGGTTTGTAGATCTAATCATGCTGAACATGTTTGCTATTCAAACTTATCATCTATCTCTTATAGTTTTTGAAATAAAGAGCGAAAAGTATAAACATTTTGAAAATTTGATGAAAAAAGGCAATAACTCCAAGATGCGTAATCAGATTTTCTTCACAATTGCAAGATTTGTAGATCTTGACATGCTGAACATGTTTGCTATTCAAACTTATCATCTGTCTCTTATACTTTTTGAAATAAAAAACGAAAAGTATTAAAATTTTGAAAATTTGAAAAAAAGAAAAGAAAAAAAAAAGAAGGTAATAACTCCAAGATGGGTAATTAGATTCACTTCAAAATTGCAGGGTAGGTAGATCTTGATATGCTGCACATTTTTGCAGTTCCAACTGATCATTTATCTCTTACACTTTTTGAAATAAAAAACGAAAAGTATTAAAATTTTGAAAATTTGATGAAAAAAAGGGCAATAACTCAAAAATAGGTAATGGGATTTATTTCAAAACTTAAGTAGTTATGTGCATACTACTTAAGATTATCATTTAACTAAGGGATTCCTTAGTGCAATCTTAGTTTAAGTAATGCTTAAGTTAAGATGTTTTATGCATACGGGCCCAGGTCTGTCCACACTTCTCAAATATTACGCACCAAGCACACGGCAGGTAAGCACGGCCATTTTAAATTGTCAATTTGCATGGTACGTCAACTAGATTATTACGCTTAGATTATTAGATTATATAACAATTTGTTGATGGCGCGATTTCTTGTGACAAATTTTCACGGGGATCTGTTGAATAGTTTTGACATCGCTGTTGTTTTCCGATGTAGAATCGCTTGGTATTGTTACGTCTAGCGCACCATAATTAACATTAAGACCAGAAAATCGGAACCTATATGTTTTAATATATATTACTTATAACCATAATTTGTGTTAAAGAATTTTATTTTACTATGCCCGATGAATATTGAATACATTTTAATGATGTCTTTTTATACCATAAGGAGTACATGGTATTGTAGCTTTCAAACCAGAAAATATCATCAAAATGACATGGAGTTGCAAGATTGTGCGCGACGTGTAATATAATATCTCATTTATTGGAAGAGATGTACGAAAATCAAATATTGATTTTATTGAAATTTCATGTCCTCTTATGAAAAGACAAACTATTATCTGCATCAGTGATTTTTGGTAGTTAAATCTTATAATGTTGATATATTGCTTCAACAAATATGTACAATGTCAAAATAAACATGAATGACAAATAAAAGTAAAGAAATTACACATTTTGCATTGTTTCTACAGGTTTTGTTTGGTGGTATTTATCCGGATATGTGTATTGCATACATCTTTGGTTTTGTTTGGTTGCATTTCTCCGGACATGTGTATTGCATACACTTTGCTTTTGTCTTCTTTGGTAGTCTTTATATATCAGATATATACAAGTTATGCAAGGTTTTATTCATGATGATCATGAAGATTTCATTAACAGACATGTCATGATGATACGCGTAACTGATAATATTTAATCAGTGAAGGATGGCGACATTATCTATCACACCACAGCAGGCCTTCCTATAAGATCCATACAAGATAAAAACTTGACAAAAGAAAACACTGAAAACATGCGAGATAACTCATACTGGCTTCTACTGAGGAAAATAGTTGAAAATGTCGACAGAATGGTCGTGATTTTTTTTAATGGAATTTGTAATGTTTGTGTTGTTTGTTATGCCATTGGATTATTGCAATATTCAGAGTGTATGATCAAAAGTAGGAAAAGTTGTAAATTAATGCCACTAAATTGTATCAGATGTGGAAAAGGTTGCTAAACGTAGCAATATTTCAGAGATATTTTTTCTACATTTCCAAATTAAATAACGCAATATGTATGCTGAGAGTCCCTAGCCTACACCATAAACATTATGTTGTGCTATTTATTTTTACATTTTTTTTTAATAAAACAAAAGATCTGAATTCTATAAAAAATAAAAAAAAATATGTTGCATCATGAATAACTGGAAATTTTGCAACCCATTTATATTAGTAGTGTATGATGTCTATGAGAAAACAGCATCTCTTATATAGATATCAAGTAACTCTTGTTTTTCATTCATTTTTGCTTTCATATAAAATATTGAAGGACACTATCAAAATTTATAAAAACAAATGGGCATATCGAATGCACCCTTTGAGTATAAATGTTAGTGTTATGCAGGTTGTCAAGTGATCGTATATTCCTATATTTTCAAGATTTTGCTATATTTCCTATATTTGCCTAAAATTTGCTATATTTCATTTCAAAATCATATTTTTTTTCCTAAAATTATGAGAAAAAAAATTAATCTTTTATCTTGAGTGGAAATTTCATTTAAACGTGAAAAATAGAGGCTATACATGTACAGATGCATTCCTGTGATTTCTTTAGCTTTGAATTGTCCTAGGGTTTAAATTCACATGATTGCGTATTTATTTCAGTATTGTAATCTTTTGTGGTATATGTCCTTTTTTGTATAGCGGTCTACTATTCAGTACTGATTACTTAGCTAGGATAATACAATTATGAATACAGTGTTTAATGGTCTATAGCATAAAACAAATACCAAGTCAATTCTCGGGACTTTTGGACAAGCCTAGTTTATTACTACATGTATGTTTTGAAAGAGTCATTGAAAAAATGTAAACCCTACAGAGCATCATCATGCCAAAATCAAAGACTAAGTTTCAGGAGAAATGGCTGTCTGAGATAGATCCATCAGGATATCAGTATTCACTGTGGTGTAGGAAGGGTTTTGATGAGTATCATGTATTGCTTTATCTGTAGAAAGGAATTTGGATGTTACAATAGTGATCAGTTACAGTTGAAACAACACTCAGAAACACAAATACATAAAACAAACTCCAAATCAGCTTTGTCATCTAATCAGTCAAAATTGGTTATAACTAAATCCCAAACAACATCATCTGCCAACACTTCAGTTAGGTCTCAGTACATTTAGTGATGAGATAACTGCAGCAAAATTTGGGCTGGAAAAGTCGCTGCGTCAAACTTTCGCATTTAAGAGACCGATGTTCATGATAGGTAGGATCTGTTACAAGTAGAAATGTAACTTTATTGATAATGTTTGTCAAATATTTGAGGACTTCTTTCCAGTCAGATGAGCAACAGATTCACAGACTATATGATGAGATGGATAATTCGATGATCAGATAGTTACTGAGATTTGTGGAAAAAAAAAAAATAAAAAAAAATTAAAAAGATTAAAAAAAACCTGCATGTCGCTGATTTACCAGATGTTGATTTATCAAGATCTAATCAACTACAAGTTAATGAAATCTCTATTGGAGAAGGTACTAGAGTGAAGAAATGCTTAGGGCCAGAAAAAAAGAAATGTTTTCTAGGGATGCGATCAGCTTTTGGTGCCATAGCTTTCTATCTTTAAAGGAAATTGCCATTCAGAAACATGCTCCTTGGAAGTTGGGGATGTTTAAATCCACAGAAAATAGCTTCGTCCAAATCATCAGACATTGAACTGATTGCAAAGAAACTATTTGTATCAGATGACAATATTCTGAAGGTATCTGATGAGTGGAAAGTGTTATCTATGGATCAATCTATCAATTCCCTTTCTTACAAAAGTGGAACATTTCTGGAGAGAAGTGTGTTCCCATGCCACATCTATTGACAGAAGGAAGTATGCTACATTAACAGATGTACTTAAGATGGCTTTGAGTCTCCCTCATGGAAATGCAGATGTAGAAAGGGGACTGTCAGTAAATAATTTCATTGTCACTAAAGAAAGATACCAATTACGTGAAGCTGCCATTAATGGTTTGAGAGCTAAGGGTGCAGTGAAGTTTTTTTTTACCCTGAACTGGTGAGACCAGAGAATCTCCTTATGACTAAGCATGTCTTGTCATCAGCAAGAAATGCCTATTTTGATTATCAGAGGAGAGGTGAACTTCAGAAGGAGAAAGAGGAAAAGGAAAGAAAATAGCGTAACCAGAGAAGAGAAGCTGATGAAATGAGACAAAAATTTGAAAGAGATTATGATTAATTTTTTTTTGTTCTTCAGTGAACTATGAAAACAATATACAAATGTATTATAATTTGATTTCCATATTTTCTTAATAATATGTTTTATTTTTTTATTTCACAATATTTATTTTGTAAAAAGAGCAATAGGAGAATAGAGTTGAATGATACTGTTTGCTTTTCATTTGTCAGTAAAAAGGAGGTGAGGCATGGTTACAGGGAAGGTGGAGGCCGTGTAATTTTTTTTTGGCTAAATTATACCTTAAATTTATCCTATATTTTCATCCAAAAAAATCCTATATTCCTATACAATTTTTGTCAAAATTGGCTTGACACCCTGGTTATGGTGTCTAACGCCACTTTCAACAATATTTTAATTATATCGTGGTGGAAACCGGAGTACCCAGAGAAAACCACCGACCTGTCGCAAGTCACTGACAAACTTTATCACATAATGTTGTATCGAGTACACCTCTCCTGAACGGCATTCTAACTCACAGTGGTGATATGCACTGATTGCATAGATAGTTGTTATTCCAACTACCATACGATCACATTATAGTAGTTAGAATTACACCACGACGGTCCTGTTAAACATCTGATTAACATTGTTGATCACTGTTGGATTGAATGTTCAGACAGACGTTTATATAAAACAAAAATATTTAATACGGCCGGATATCGTTCTGTATCATGCGGGATGTATACATTGCTTGAGACTGTAATATAAATATATTAGTCCATCACCCAACTCTGAGAAAGCCTCTAATAACAAAGTTTGTGCAATACCCCTGTAGACCGCATTTTTATTGCATGAAATAAAGTTTGATATCTAAATTGTCGATTTCCATGTGTTGTATACTAAAATTAAATACGCGGAAAAAAGTATATATTCAGCTCTATTCTACCTATCCGTGTGCATACGTAGTGGGGTTCAATAGTTTGTATAACCTTTCGTATACATGGCCGCTTTGATGTTCACAATTGGATTATATATATTTGGTACAAGTATAAAAATAGCGTAATTCGCCATATCCTTTGAAAATAACGCATTTTTATAACACATATACGTTCTCGAAAACGTAGCATGTTTGTGCTTAAAAATAACATGTTTTTAACTATTACACATATAACTGGACGGGATTAATCGCAAAACATGTCAAATAATCACAACACATCATGCTTGATTTAATCGTTATATTTAAATATTTTTACAACTATTAATCATTCCGAAATGCCCTTTTAACAGAATTTAACCATTTAGCTAAATATTTTCGGATTTTCGAGTTATAACCGATACGGTTTCATATTACAAATTGATTGTGATTTTCTTTTGTGATATGGCCTTTTTGTGTCAATTTATTGGTTTTGTACTTCAAATGTTTTTCATTTTGTCAATCTAGTTAACAGTTTAGATCATTATCGACAGAATGTAATCAATTAGTGGATTATTTGTTTTGGGTCTGTTTGACTTTGGTTTAGTTGGGTGCGTTTGATTTGTATTTTCTCATTTCATTTTACTTACTGATCATTGATGTCGATAAACTAGTTTTGTAGGTTTTCTTGCTATTTTTTATGTTGTAACACTTGCTTCCATTGTTGTTGCACATTTTGTTTATTGATTTGTCACATGATTGTCATTATATTATACTTTTTGAAGTTAATTTTATTTCTTTTATCATTTGTTAACTGTATTCCTGTTCATTTGTGAATGAGTTTTTGATGATATAGTTTCATAATTACATTTTGAGGTTATTTTTTCATTTTGTAAGGTTGTTTTTTTTTCTACAATTGTAATGTTTTATTTTTTTTTCTTATACCTTGTTTTTATATTTGAGTTTTTTCTGAATTTTTTCTTGTTGGTATTTTTGTATATTTTTCATACGCCCGTCTTGAGATGAGGCCGTATTATGTGATTGTGTATGGTGGGCTGGCGGGCGGGCGTCCACACAGGTTTCCTTTAGTTCTGTATATTGGATCTTTAACAACCTTGGCCACATGATTCCCCTGTGAAAGGGGAAGAACCCTATTTATTTTGGGGTCATTAGGTCAAAGGTCAAGGTCACCATTACTATAAATATATTTTTTGACAACAGGGTCGTTTCCGCACGATAACTTTAGTTCTGTATATTTGATCTTTAACAAATTTGGCCACATGATTCCCCCGTAGAAGGGGAAGAACCAAATTTATTTTGGGGTTATTAGGTCACAGGTCAAGGCCACCGTTACTATAAATAGAAGTTTTGACAACAGGGTCCTTTCCGCACGAATACTTTAGTTCTGTATATTGGATCTTTGACAAACTTTGCCACGTGATTCCCCCGTGGAAGGGGAAGAACCCTATTTATTTTGGGGTCATTAGGTCAAAAGTAAAGGTCACCGTTACTATAAATAGAATTTTTGACAACAGGGTCGTTTCCACATGATAACTTTAGTTCTGTATATTGGATCTTTACCAAACTTGGCGACATGATTCCCCTGTGGAAGGGACAGAACCCTGTTTATTTTGGGGTCATTAGGTCAAAGGTCAAGGTAACCGTTACTATAAATAGAATTTCTGACAACAGGATCGTTTCCGCACAATAACTTTAGTTCTGTATATTGGATCTTGACCAAAATTGGCCACATGATTCCCCTGTAGAAGGGGAAAACCCTATTTATATAGACGGGCGTATTTTGTGATGCACACATTTCTTGTTATTTATATCTATTGCATATTTTGTTATCTTTGTCTTTATAGTGCAATATATACCTTGTTCAAAATGAGCGACAGTAAACTTACACTTAAGACAAAATCAAAAGAAAAGTGAGAAACAGATAAACTGAAAAGAGTGTCTTTGCCACTGTACTGGTCAAGTTGACGATTTATCAAATTCTTTGGAGTAGACTTTGGAGACGTTTAGAAATGCAGTCGAAATAAGAAATGACCTTGTTCACAATCTTCTAAAACACTACTGGAGTGCCGGTCCAAGGGGTGGATATCAATGGCGATGTTATCAAACTTTTACCAGCAAACGTAATCTGAAGTATCCACCGAAACGCAAAATGGATGACAATGTCAAAGTACCAGTCACAAGTAAACCAGACAAATTACCTAGAACATATGACGTTCAAAATGTCTTATTTGCTTAGAGCTTAGAAGACAAGTAATTTGCTGATAGAAAATACCGGAAACAGTTACCCCAATGGTTGACTGAAGACGGCGTTTCTTCGTTGAAGAGCACTGTGCCAAATGACTGTTTTCTCGTGAAAAGATTGGAATTGGGTTCTGTATTTTATATCATAAAACATGCTACATAAACTAACAAGGCTTCTTTACAAAGTTAATGAGAACATGGAAAATATATCAGGTAATGAGGAATCAGTCAAATTTGACAGCTCTTTTGATATTTTGGCTTCCGGAATTGAAACAAATGTTTTAAAAACATGGAAAATGGTAACTATGTCAGAGCTTTAGTCTCGGTTTCGTCAGCTTCTTAGAGAAGAAGGCATTGAGGCCTCAAATTACAAGTCTTTGTATTTGCAAAATAAAATAGAAAAACGGTTCAGAAACCAACTTTTATTTTGGCGGTCAAATGATAACAGTTCATATAATATATGACGATATTGGTACGCGTAATATATAATATATTATACAAATATAGTTTTTATGTTATAACGTTCCTAAAGGGCAGATCAGTGAAGCAGCTTTAATTCCATGAAGCAGAACAAATCTAGCGATTTCGAAGTGTAAGATCTTCCAACAGAATACGTAAAAATGTATGGCTTGTAGCTTTATAAATGAGCAATCTGTGACCATACCGAATTTGGACCAATCAGTTCGACCGCATTTAAAATTTATAGGTTGAAATGTCAGAGGCAACCAATAAGCGTGTTGTATCATTTGTATTGGAAATCATATACAATGTCACTCGTGATAAGGTGAAAACCCTGAAACGTGTAGGTCTGACTGTACTGCTAAAAAGCCTTAGGGTTCGGCCGATCTAGTAAAGGTTCGCCAAACACTTTCTAGAGTAAGTGATAGTTTTGACATTTCAAACGGTCTCTTCCTAGATGTGGACAATTTCCTATTTGTTGTATACGCTTTTCCGTCAATTGGTGATATTAATGAGGTATGATTCCTTTTGTTTTGCTTATAAAAACAAAAACAAAACAAAAAACACCCAGTGTCATCAGCTACCAACTACAAAAGACACTTTGCAGAAACACAAAGAGCAAATTGTCAGGAAACGTACCCGTCAGTCGATATTCTGCCTACAAAGCCGAAGAACATGGATGGGTGACAGAGAAAAATATGTTGTCTGTAAACTGGATGGACCAGCAGTCTGCATCTGATGCATTGATGCTGCTCATTAGGAGTGGGTTAAAAACACACTGCGCCACAAAACGTTGTTCTATGTATGTCACAAGGTTGGTTGCAGATGCTTTGATCTTTGCAAAAAAAAAAGAATCAAAGAGATTCTCTATTAGAAAGAGATAGTGAAAGTGACGACTAGGAAGAAGACTAAAACGTGAAATCATAGTTTGAGGAAAAAGTACTGATGGTTTGATTCCAGGTTTTTGAACACAAAATTAATGTAAAAGGCCCCCCCCCCCCTTTTTTTTGGTAAAATGTATAGAATAACTCCCATTAAATTAATCTAAAAGAGATATGGGAACTACAGTATTTACTGCAAATTTGAAGAATCGAGCAATAAAAAAACTTGTACATGTAGACACTAAATTATTTCAACAGGTGAACATTTTGAAATAATATAGTAAAATTACCCCCCTCCTTTTTTTCTAAATTCACAACAAAAAGTGGTCTTTACATGTATGATTATTATCTTTCTAGCATAAATGACATAAAATAAACATATATAAATGACTACCGAAGAAAATTCACCGAAATGGTATACCATAACTGATAGGAATGCTTGACTTTGTTTTTTCCTGCTATTTTACGGTACCCTTAAAGGGCCGCCTGTTGTACTATTTTCCGCATATTTTAGCTGAGTACAACACTTGAATAAATGCTCTACATATATTTATCCTTCGATTTGTGCCAAAAAATACGGTCTACAGGGGTATATAGCACCAAATTTTTTTTTTGGGACTAGCTGATGGACTATATTAGTTTATCTGTTATATTTCTTGTTTTACAGTATGTAGAATAAGGTTTGGTCGCATATTATACACCTATAGATAATGACTTCATCATTGCAATGATAAAGACCTTCTTAGAATTACCTGGTGAGGACGATCACTAAATTAGATTTAAGTAGGCGGATATAACATTCCGCCGGTTCTCCCGATATTTGAGACGCCGTGAATAATTTAAAGTGTCATTTAAATACATTAGTTTACGATAACAATCTTGTATTTCACGTCGACATTGTATTATTTGTACAAATATATACATGATGATCATTTTCACAAAGTTTAAGGGTGTAGACCTGGGTTACCCTAAAATTTTCCCATCAATCATTTTTTTTT
>MJUT01038036.1:114598-144505 GCA_002080005.1 Gigantidas platifrons
TATTATAATTTGATTTCCATATTTTCTTTATAAAATGTTTTATTTTTTTATGTCACAATATTTATTTTGTAAAAAGAGCAACAGGAGAAAAGAGTTTAATGATACTGTTTGCTTTTCATTTGTCAGTAAAAAGGAGGTGAGGCATGGTTACAGGGAAGGTGGAGGCCGTGTAATTTTTTTTTGGGCTAAATTATACCTTAAATTTACCCTATATTTTCATCCAAAAAATCCTACATTCCTATATAATTTTTGTCAAAATTGGCTTGACACCCTGGTTATGGTGTCTAACGCCACTTTCAACAATATTTCAATTATATCGTGGTGGTCAGTTTTATTGGTGGTGGAAACCGGAGTACCCAGAGAAAACCACCGACCTGTCCCAAGTCATTGACAAACTTTATCACATAATGTTGTATCGAGTACACCTCTCCTGAACGGCATTCTAACTCACAGTGGTGATATGTGCTGATTGCATAGGTAGTTGTTATTCCAACTACCATACGATCACGTTACAGTAGTTAGAATTACACTACGACGGTCCCATTAAAAATCTTACTAACATTGTTGATCACTGTTGGATTGAATGTTCAGACAGACGTTTATATAAAACAAACATATTTAATACGGTCGGATACCCTCGGTATCATGTGGGGTGTATACATTGCTTGAGACTGTAATGTAAATATATTAGTCCATCACCCAAGTCTGAGAAAGCCTCTAATAACAAAGTTTGTGAGATACCCCTGTAGACCACATTTTTATTGCATGAAATAAAGATTGATATCTAAATTGTCGATTTCCATGTGTTGTATACTAAAATTAAATAATTATAAAGTAATATATTCCTTTTAAACCATATAGTCGTGTATATAACGGGATATAAATAATTGTTCATACAAAAGACAAGGTATTTTATTTAAACCTAATAAATAATCAAAGTAGATCGAGATCAAATACAAAGAACAGGATGTCTGTGTAAATCCTGTGGTCTTTTTTCATTGTACATATCCCAGATGCATGCCAGATATGTAACATTGCTGATGCCTTAAGATAAAAAGGTCAAAACTTTGCAAAGCACATTCTTAAGTACCATAAATTAAGGCTAAATTACGACAATGCAGTCTTTTGAGGTATAATTCGTAATTGGATAAATATTTCACCGCATGCCAACATTTTAATTATCTTTCTTTATGATGGTTTCTTTTTAAAACATTAATATTATAAAAATTAAAAGACGTTTCTTTCTTAAATAGAATTTATTCTTTTTTGATGAGTAACAATAAAGCACGGAGCCCGTTAACTGACATGATAAATATTTTTATGACGTTACACGAAATAGTATTTGGCATAAACTAAATTAAAAAAAATATCTATAAACGAAATAAAAAAAATTCTCATGTCAGAAAACGGGTTCCGTAAACTATTTGGCATAAACGAAATTAAAATTATCATGTCAGTTACTGGGCTCCACAATAAAGCAACATATTAATATGCATTTAGCTTTTCTTTTTTATTTCAGATGAGTGCGTTTTCATCACATATTTGTGTATACATGTAAACAAAATAATATAATGTGTAGTTGCTGTGTATGACCTCACGGAAACGGCCTTGTAGGCTTTTATTCATTACAGAAACTTTTTTAATTATGTTTTTTTTTTTCAATCGATAATTTGAGTGCGCAGGTGCTAAAGGTAGATATATACCGACATATAGTATACTGGTTGACGCACAGGCACTCTGTGTCTGGATTACTGTTCAAACTGTGTCTGAAGGGCTCTCAGAGGAAGTATCTTCTTCACGTTTTGAAAATTGTGTTTGTTAAAAATGTCCATAAAAAATCAAGTATTTTAGGAAACAAATTTGATGGCTGGAGATGGCTAGAATGCAGGATTTTGCTCCATTTATTCCAGAGCCTCTGGGGGCCCCAGACCCCCTTCCGTAAATACCACCTCGCTGAGCGAGGTGGGAGATTGGCTTTGCCAGTCTATTCATTCTCCTATAACCGTTATTTTTTCTCCTACAACTCAAAAAATTAATGACATCCCTGATATTGATGTTTCAGTAAAGATATTTTGTTGTCTCACATGTTATAAGAGTTTAACTCATTTTGTATGTCAGATACAGGAGAGGAAGTTATGTTTCAATCTTTTCAGTACATAAATACATGTTTACATAGGTATAATTTTTATGATTCTGTTTCACAGGATAATGTAGACCTTTGGATGAATTCTTTATTTGCAAAAAGCACATAGATGCTATAGCAACATGAATATATAAAATGAAAAAAAAAANAAAAAAGAAAGGGATAACAGAGAACAATATGACAAAGTTAATTGTATATAAGATATAATTTCTAATCTTAATTTCCAAGCTGAATTCAAAGATCAATAAAACCTAGGTTACATTACAGCTAGATCTTTTACATTTGACACCATTTGTTTAACCTTTATTTGCCTCAATATAAGCAAGAGCTTATATATTTCATATACTATTGGAGGTTTTATAGATAAAATATTATACCAATATTTCAAAATTATATGGTGTTTATACATACAGAGGAAAATGACCAAGTTCACCATATAAAAAAAGGCACAGGAAATAAGTGAATTTATTGCAGAATTATTTTTTGAATGTAAAGGTTATTTTGTTTCCATTCTGTCTTTGATTTCAAATCTATGTGTGAATGCTAGTCATTCTGTCTTTGTTTTAAAATCTGTGTTTGAATGCTTGTAATTCTGTCTTTGTTTTAAGATTTCTGTGTGAATGTTTTTTACAAGTAATTCTGTCTTTGTTTTAAAATATTTGTGAATGAATGGTATCTATTCTTTGTGTGTTTTAAAATATGTGTGTCTGAATGGTAGTCATTCTGTCTAGTGGTTATTTGTAAGTTCATGTCACTTTGGTTATGCCTTCCCTTATTTAAGTAAATTTAGTATTGATATATAGGCAGACAGTTCAAGAGCTTTATATTTTTTTATTTGAATTCTCTTGTAGTAAAAACTGTTACTGTTCACCTGTTAAAACTTACCTAAAGTTTCTTACTTTATTTAACTATAAAGTAAATCATTTTGTTTGTTTTTTATTAAATTATTTTGTGATATTTTAAAATTATAACCTATATGGAATATAATGAGATAACATCACATGACAAACTTAGAATCAAAGAAAGAGATAATTGATTTTGTTGTTCTTCATCTTAAAAGAGGAAATTAAAATGTGATCATGGATTGGATCATTGGTCAACCACATCATCATCAAATGGGGTCATGGTTTGGGTCTGTGGTCATCCTAATCTACTCACATTTGAATGTCTGGACTCCAGTTTGAGTTTGTATTTCTTGGTGTATGATTTCCTATGTTTTTTTTTAATTTGTGAATTAATTTGTTATACTTGTTACAGACCTTTTCTATCATTTTTCTTTTCAGTATGCTTTCTGAGATTGAATATTTTTTTCTGAAATTTTGTACTTGCCAAGATCATAATAACAATTATTTTGATCCACATGTCCATGTTATAAGATAAGAAAACTTACTACACTTAAAAAAGTATAATATTTATTATTCGCATACCACCACCCCCCTTTTTCCAACAAAAAAAAAACACAAAAAAACAACAAAAACTACCACACATATAAAATCAAAATCACTTGTTGAGGTCTTGTGTTCCAAAAACATACAGAGGTAGAATCTAAACCTGGTTTGACATCAGTCAGGTGTACAACACGTACTTCATTAGCATGGATCGGCCGGAGCTCCCACTGAACCTGAATAAAATTTGAACTACATCCACGATTTTTTTTTAACGAGACCAGAATATAACTCAACTTTGTTGACGATGTTTAAATACGATAATTAGGTAACCCCAAGTCCACATTTGTTCAGCAAGTTCGGAATAGGGAATACATTACCGTACCTACAAAGGTCTCAAAATGCTAAAAATTACCGAAAATGAACCAAGACTTCAAACCCAAATTTATAAATGTAGCAAGCAAATGACGGGTTTGTTTAATTAACTCTTCAATGTCGGCGGCTTTCCCACTGGATCATTTTCACAAAATTTAAGAAGGCCTTCAATTTGTATTTAAGTGTGATGAGTTTGTTGTTGTTGTTGTTGTTTTACTTTTGTTTGTTTTTGTTTTTCTGTTTTTTTTTTATTTGTTGTTATTTGTTTTTATTTTTAAATTATTTTATTCTATTTTCTGGTTGGTTTTTTTTATTATTTTTTTTTTTAATTCCGATTTGACGTTGTAAATCCAACCATCGAGAGGTGGAGGTTGGGAACATATAACAGTATTTAACCCTTCTGCCGGCCCCAAGACATCTAATAGATCTCCATCGGCATGATTTGAGGTGAAAGTTTTTTTTTTTTTTTTGATATTTGCAGAATTATTGTCCATCACAGTTGTCATTACCTCTACAAGTATAACGATTTGTCTCTACATCTTATCATGTTATGGTTAAAACTCATCAAATTATACTATAGTATCAAATTAGTACAATGCCAGACAAAAACAAATCCCAATCTATGTCAATGTAGAGGATTTGAGTTTATGGGGTGTAACGCCACTTTCAACAATATTTCTGTTGTATCGTGGCGTCAGCTTTATTTATAGAAGAAAAGAGGAGTGCCTTGATCAGACCACTCACCTGTCGCAAGTCACTGGCAAACTTTATCACATAATATTGTATCGAGTACACCTTGCAACGAGCGGGATTCGCACTCACAACTTTAGTGGTGAAAGGCACTGATTGCACAGGTAATTGTAAATCCAACTACCATATGATTATGATCACGACCACGATGGCCCTTGTCAATGTAGATTAGAGGTAAACAAACTGATTACAAATTTTACTTGTTATTTTAACATTAAACATCATGTGGGTTCTTATATTTTAATGTTTCCCTCGTCCCTTGTAAATATCATTTTTACCCCCGCCTTTTCTGTTGTCAGAGCTATGTTCCTCAACTTTCCGGAACAAGTAATTTTGTTCATAGGGTTATGACAAGGCGTGCTCAATGCAACATTATGTGATAAAGTTTGTCAGTGACTTGTGGCAGGTCGCTGGTTTTCTCCGGGTACTCCGGTTTTCTCCACCAATTAAACTGACCACCACAATATGACTGAAATATTGTTGAAAGTGGCGTTAATCACCATAAACTATACTTAATTTTCACAATATATTTTTGTAAAATAAAACGACAGATGTGTATTATCTGCAGGAAGTGACCATTTTTTAAACACTAAGTGACGGTGACCGACTTCTTCCACTTATCATGGTTTATATTAGTTCTACTTAACATGTACATCAATCAATTGTGTCACTGCTTAAACTACAAGTTAATACATTTTGTAAATAAATATTAAAATCAAATCTCACCTCAGAAGACAATTATCACCACTTTGTTATTTACTAGATCCACACGTCATGTACATATATATGTGCACATTTGGGTCCCGAATGAACTTGAAGTATTTAAGTATTTTTTTACCGGTAGCTGAGCGGATCACTGAAGGGTGAAAGTATATCCATGACTGAGCGCACGTTACTGAGACGCCGTTTAAATAAACTTAAAGTTTCTGATTTAATGTGGTTGTTATTAGTTTTTATGATGCCATATCTACATAATCTTTATATCATAATAAACCGTAAGATTTTCGGGCATTTCACGAAAACGCATGCACGGAAATCGCACCAAATCTGCTAAGAAAGTAAACGTCAAAATTCTTCCAACGAAATGTCTCGATGGCCGTTTTCTGTTGAGGTTTTTTGTTTTTATCCGCATGTATTTAATTCCATTCAATGTGTCAGATACTGAACTGAAATGCTGATCACCAACTTTAAAGGCTTTTCCCGATAAATTTAGGTGAAGTTGAGTAAATATTTGTTCACTGTTATGCAGATCTATATTGTAAAAAATAATACAAGACATTTTGAAGATGACTTTTGAAAGATAAAGAAATATTGACCGAAATACGCAGTCTGAATGAAATGTCCACTTCTTAATTTTACTAAAAAAAAAACAACGTCGCTTGGAATTTTAACGATTTATGGCGCAGCACACAAATAAATCATCGAAATTTGTAACATTGTGCCAAGCAGTTAGTTCTATTCAAAGGCTACCAATTATACCAATCACGAGTATATTAAAATTAAGGCAGTGGCTATTTTGCCGAGTCCGGCAAAATAGTGATTTAACTAGGGATTTTCTATTTTGCCGTACGTAATCAAACGGGATACAAGTTTGTGCGACATGAATTATTAAAAAAAAACGTTTATTTTATTTTTATTTCAAAAGTTTAAAAATACCTATTTCTGGACATCATAATTTAAAAAAATTAAAGATATTTCAATTAAGATACATAATTTTAAAAATTCAGAGATATTTCAATTAAGATAAGCATACTTTTAAAAAGATACCATAACAAAATATTAAAATGTTTACCATAAAAAAGAGCTGTCTCATTTAAATTTGTTTTTATCAGATATAGTCAATAGTTACATAGTATCACAGGGATTGACTTTAAAGGGATATTAAAGCTCATTTTGGTAATTCTTTGTATCTCATGAAAACTTACAACTGGTTCAATAAATGATATTTATGAAACATTAACCCGGTTTTTATCAATGAATTTTGTAAAAGTGACATATCTTGCGGTCTGTCTTGAATTGAATTTTTGCTTCCTGGACAAAAATTCATTTCGACCCTTTTAAGTGATATTTTAACGATATTATGGATTATATGGGCGTGCAAAGTATTTTTGGATTGTTTTTACAATTAAATTGAAAAGAAACAGCCTTCGTCACGAATTGAAAAAATATATGTTAAAACGAGCTTTAATATCCCTTTAAACAGAGCAATCTTTAACAAAATGTGCAATTATGTTAAGTAAAAGAACTTTGACAATAAAGTATTTGTTTTGTAAATGTGATACGTGCAGCATTTATAAGTAAAGCATGGTTAGGGATTTCAAAAGATTTGATAATCAGTATATAATGTTATTATCAAGAGAACTACACTCCAACTTGTAGATTCTTAAAAATAATCAACTCGACTCTTCCGGGTTTCGTTGATTATTTTTAAGAATCTACAGTTGAAGTGTATTCTCCATTACATAACACTTGACTCTTTTTTCAAGTTGTGTCAACGATTGTTTTAATTCCTCATATGAGTTGAATTTCGTATTTACTTCAAGTTTTTTTTTATCGACGAAGTGTCGCCTTCCATTTTAAACTCAAATGATTTCCAACATTGATTATACTGAGAGCAACTCACCAAAATATACTTGTATTAAATTATCCTGCAGACAAAATACGACTATTGCATTGTTTTAACAATCATTATAATTAGCCTTCAGTCACCCGTAATTTGCATAGAAATTATTATTATCATAAATGTAGAAAAATAATATTTAATATCAAAACTAATACGACCGGCAAAATAGCAAATCCCTATAGTAATTGCTATTTTACCGGAGCCGGCAAAATAGCACTAAGGAGGCTATTTTGTCGGAGCCGGCAAAATAGCCACTGCCTAAAATTAAAACAAGCACGAACAGAATAAAATGCCAAGTCTGAATGGATTGTCCACTTCATCAATTTCGACGTCAAATTAAGGAATAACAGTACTGTATTTGAACAGTTGAAGGTGTCAATTGTGCATTTGAGGGTCGCAAATGCCGTTTTAAACATATATTTGCGACCGTCAAATCCACAATTGACACCGACAACTCTTCAAATACAGTACTGTTTTTCCTATTTTTATGAAATTCTCCGAACGTGTACACACTAGTTTGAAAACATACAAATAAATGACGAAATATATGCACTTTTCAAATTCCTTCCGCTAAAAAATAGTAATGTATTTGTTTAAGGATCCGCCATCTTGAAAACGTGAAATCCTACATGTCATATGTACAACAATATACACAAAAATAATTAAAATGCCTACCTTGAAAACTTATTTTAGTTAAATTCTATCTAAATTGAAGCGTACACGAAGCCTTTACATTTTAAACTGGAAATCTTCATATTGATATTGGTGGAATTATTGACAATCACAGTTTAAACTGTCTTTTCATTACCTCTGCAAGTATAACGATTTTTCTCTACATATGAACATGTTACAGTTAAAACTTGTCAAATTATACTATAGTATCAAATTAGTACAATGTACCTAAATACAGCTGCACTTATGCCAGACAAAAACAAATCCAAATGTATGTCAATATAGAGGGGTTGGGTTTATGGTGTTTAATGCCACTTTCAACAATATTTCAGCTATATCGTGGCGGTCAGCTTTATTGGTGGAGGAAAAGAGGAGTGCCCGGAGAAAACCACTGATCTGTCGCAAGTCACTGACAAACTTTACCACATAATATTGTATCGAGTACACCTCGCCATGAGCGGGAGCACAATTTTAGTCCCTTGAGTTTGATAAGTGTTATAATGAAGCTATATTTTTAGATAGTCGAGTGGACAACATAGTTCGCCAATAAGTGAATTCTTGCTGCAGTGTCACAGTGGTGTGGGTTCGAATCCGGCTCAGTGAAAAACTAAAATTTGTCAGTTAAAAAATATTTGGCTATAATTATGGTGTTTAATGCCACTTTCAACGAAATTTCAGTTACCCGGAGAAAAACCGACCTGTCGCAAATCCCTGACAAACTTTATCATATAAAGTTGTATCGAGTACACCTCATGTGAGCGGGGTTCGAACTCACAACTTTAGTGGTGATAGGTACAGATTACACAGGTGGCTGTAAATCCAACTACAATACGATCACGAGTCGTAATCGTATGGTAGTCGGAATTACACTACGACGGTCCTGTTACATCTGACTAACATTGTTGATCACTGTTGGATTGAATGTTCAGACAGACGTTTATATAAAACAAAAATATTTAATACGGCCGGATATCCTTCGGTATCATGTGGGATGTATACACTGCTTGAGACTATATTCTAATGCAATTTGTTTGTATCGCCGGATTTGATTGGTTACTATTCTACATCAAATTCTCAATCTAAAAGTCATAACTAAGGGGTTCAGCTGAAAGGATCCACCACACACAAAAATTATTAAAATTCCTACCTTGCAAACTTATTTTAGCTTAAAATTTATCAAAAGTGAAGAGTGTACACGAAACCAAAACACGCCTGATCTTTACGTTTTAAACTGAAAGTCTTCATATGACGTCATGTTTATGTGCCAAAGTCGTCAACAACATTTCGCGGAATATTAATTTGTGTGATTTTTAGACTCAGGGATATGCAAGAATATATTTTTATACATTATAATATTAGAATACATTAGAAGGGAGATAACTGTATTGTATTTGAAAATTTGACGTGTTGCCAGTAAACTCAATTTGTGACCAATCTCCAATTGATGCCGTGAAATTTTCAAATACAACACATATAGTATAACTAATCGTAGATTTTGAATATCAAAATAAGACAACCAGCGACCGAAGTACGCATAAGGATTAAACGAGTGGGCGGAACTTGTTCCGTCCACGAGTTTAATCCTTAATGCGTATTCGGTCACGAGTGGTCTTATTTTGATATTCAAAATCTACAATTAGTTATAGTGTTTATTATATAGACTTCCAAAATTTCTTTTATATTATTTTATTTAATTTGTACATTTCATTCCACGCGTATGAATCTATGAGCAATGATAGTGTGTAATCAATATGGCCGCACATTCAAACAAGTCAAGAGTTGTCGCTTCGATGAAAAAAAATGGAAATTTAAATGAAGGACGAGTTTCTGAATTTTATTTGAATATAGGAGGATTTGTAAAGTTGTTGTGGAAAAATTCATTGCAATTGTGACTCATGTCAGTCCGATTTATCCGAGGACCCAGGCACGATGTGTTATTATTGTCCGAGGCGTGTGTATTTCATATGTAACAGAATTCGAATTAAGGAATGCATCAATGTCCTCAAATGAAACGTTCTGAAATCTACCCGGCTGGGCTTTAGTTTGATATACATTTTCATTTGTATTGCCATTGGAATTTGGAACATTTGTTTGGACATCTAGAATATTATATTCCAAGTCAAAATCAATTTCTTCTAAAAATTTAGAGACTACAGCTGCCGTATATGCGTCAAAATGATTAGACATTTTGTTGGTTTTTTGTTGTTGTTGTTGTTTTTTTAAATTTTAAGATTGTTCAAAGCAGACGATTTTTCATTGAAAAGGGGTAGTGAAAGGAATAAGGAAACTGACAATGTAGAATGCACTTTTAACATTGCCGTTGTTTGTTTATATTTAAATCTGTTGTGTTATGCTAGTGAAATGATTCGATTTAGAATAAGCAAGTGTTTGATTTTAATGTATAGATAAAATGATTCAATTAAAATAATTTATAAAAGTATTAAAACTTTATTTTCATTTGTTTAATTGTTTCAGGTTATAATCATGTGTGTATTCACCGTAACACAAGAAGGGACGTAACCACTACACTTATAGTTGTCTAAAAGTAGTTCTGGCGCGAAAAAACTGATATTTCACATGTGAAATATCGGAATTTATTTCACGGATAAATCTCCATAATTCACACCTATCTATATAATAAAGTTATTTCCTAATCAACATCTACATTTACGACGGGAAGGTCAGTCACATGCACCGGCGCATGTGCTAATGAGATTATACCCAACCGATAAATCGCACGTTTGTTTACAAAGCGAAAGAAGGGCGTCATGTTAGAATCTTAAAAATAATCCACTGTTTGAACAATAGTGTGACGTCAGAGAAATGTAGTATGTAGTGGAGAATTACGGGTCTCGTTGATTATTTTTAAGAATCTACAAGCTGGAGTGTGTTCTCTTACATATTGCATTTCTATCTGCAACAGTGTTTTCATTTCATATTTCTACCTTTTTAATGTTCAGAAAAAAAAAAATATCAGAAAAGTCGAAAAGAAGAACAATGATAATACTTGCTAAAATATATCGCTTTAAATATTTTTTTTTGTAATAAAGTAAAGAAAATGATAATATTTTCTAAAATATATCGTTTTAGACAATTATTTTTGTAATAAAGTACAGAAAATGATTATTAAATCTAGATTTTCCTATAAATAACAATTAAAACTATGTAAATCGTATGTTATGACTTCTTTTCCTCATGACGGTGTCATGTGGACCTGCAAATCGCCGCGATTGGGAAAAGAAGAACAGTGATAATATTTGCTAGGCTATATCGTTTTTCTTAATTTTTTTTAAAATTTTTGCATTCAAAATGATTATTAAATGCATAGTATTGTTATAAATAACACATAAAACAACACAAATAGTAGTTTTGGGTTCTTTTCTTCATTATTCTTCTTTGTTCTTCAATTCGACTCACCGATACATAAGTGTATAGTCTGTTTGGTGACTCTGAAAATATTTTCTATTGCTCTTTTTAACATTTTAGGCACACATTATTCAATGCATATCTGAGTAAAAGTTGTCAAAGAAATAATTGAAATAAAAAAAAAATCTCCATTGGGCCCAATACTAATTTTATCAAAGCTTCTGCTGAAAAAAGGGAATTAATTTTGAAAATTTACAAATATTTTGGGGCCGGAAGTAAAAGAAAAGCTCCATTTTATGCATGGAAAAAGTCATTGATAGAACTGTACAAGCTCTGGACCCGTGTGCATAAAACATCTTAAGTATTACTTAGACTAAGATTTCACTAAGGAATCCCTTAGTTAAGTGATAATGATAAATCTTAAGTAGTATGCACATAACTACTTAAGTTTTTACTTAACTAAGGAAACCTTAAGTGGAAATTATCGGAACTCTTCTCCATTTACTCGTCCTGAATATAGCTGAAAAATTGCTCGCTGGACGTTAAACATCAATCAATCAATCAATCAATCAATCAATCTCTTCTCCATTTACCGTTTAATATTATATTTATTCATCCTTGGTAATTTTGCTTTAATTTTTCAATACATATACAATGCACACTTTTATTACTTTGTGCGGTTAAGCATTCAAGGTCGGGTGTAGGTAGGTAAACTTTATTTAAAGTCGGCATTGTATGTACAGATTAACAAATAAACACGAGCTCTGAAGAGCTCTTGAACCGACTATCATAATAAAAAAAAAAAAAAAAAATATACAAACATGCACATCGAAATGCAAAACTTACTCTGATCTCTCACAGTCAGTGATCAGGTGGCAATGCCTCGCTGAGCAGTGAACAATGAGGGACCAGAAACAAAATAAATAATAAGCAGGCATAGCATAATAAAATAAGCATGATAAAATAAGATAAAATAAGGGTGTGTTTGAATATTACTATTCGTGACTGTTGAAAATAAACAATGTCTAAAAGGAAGCCAAATTGGACAGATAGAGAAAAAGTTGTATTGTTGGAGGAGTGCGAGAAAAGAAAGGCTATTTTAAAAGCAAAGTTTCCTCATCGATAACTTCTGCGGACAAAAAAAGGGCATGGAAGGAAATTACAAATATAATTATAGTCCGAGATTCCTCTGACGTTTGACGACTATTTAGAACTTGCTGTTGTCGTTGAACGTCAGAGCGCTTGCCATAAACAAACCAGCGGATTTTTCTCACACACTCTAGAGAGTCACATTTCCACGTATTGTGGCTATCAGATTTTATTTTCTATCCAAAACCCTAATATATATCGCTTCACCAATCATTTTTCTATTCATTCATAACCATCTTACCCTCAGAGAGTGGTGTTACACTCCATTACAGCACGTTTTTTGTCTTACACCCGATGATTTGGTCATTTCACTGCCATTTTTTTAACGTGATCTCGCGATACTAACTGAAAGATGACAGCAACGCATTGCATGATGGGAGCTACTAAATGCAGCGCGCCAAATTAGCATATGTAAACAAACATACAAGACGATATAAAGCGTATTCTACAGGACAAACAGTTCCATCTACAGCTCAAATCAGAGCAGAAAGAAATAATACAAAATATGTTGGATAGAAAAGATTCATTTGGCAGTGTTATCCGCGGGTTTTGGAAAGAGCATGTGTTACGTTTCCCCCTATTTTTTGTACAAGGTCAGATTATATATGCAAATCATCTCCCATGATACATTGCGGTAATCGTAGTTCTCTCGAAGTCACGTGATAAATATTCCAAAATGTCAGTGTTCAAAATGACGAAATTATATGGTCTGGGGAAATCGTGCTGTAATGGAGTGCAACACCAATTTCTGAGGGTAAGATGGTTATGAATGAATAGAAAAATGATTGGTGAAGCGATATATATATTAGGGTTTTGGATAGAAAATAAAATCTGATAGCCACAAAACGTGGAAATGTGCCTCTCTCGAGTGTGAGAGGAAAATCCGCCGTTTTGTTTATGGCAAGCGTTCTGACGTACAACGACAACAGTAAGTTCTAAATAGTCGTCGAACGGCAGAGGAATCTTGGACTAATATAATTAATGCCGGGAATTCAGTAAAAAAAAGACGTTAAAGAAATACAGAAAAAATGGGACAATATATGTGTTAATGCAATAACTGAGGTTTCATTACATCTAAATCTTTCAAATAATTCCAAATCATCATATATTTCTAATGGATTAGTTCTATCTCTAAAGATAAGTTCCCTTCTCATAGCCCTCCTAACTTCTAGCATTCGATACCGGTTAACGTGAAACATTGTGCGTGACCATTTTAATTTTGAAATGAGTTTATATGGGCAGACCTGTACAAAGAATCAATGAAAATGTTACATAGCATGAATTTCACGTTTGTCATAAGATACTATACGTGTATGTACAGGTACGTGCAAATTTTTAATTTGAAAAAGAAGACATGTGCTTCCAACAACGAATATTGATAGTTTTGACGCAATAAATCAACTGCCCCGGAAAAAATTTACGTATACTTTCTGTTGAGATATGAATTAATTAATAATTAAAGCCAATAAAAATATTTCGGACAATATACCCATCCGTTGTTCATTTAAATATGAATATCAACGATATTGACAATTTTTCGTTGTTAATTGGTTCGAAGTCGCTGCATTTTACATACATAAGATACCTCAATAGATACCTTAGATTTAAGTGAAAACTTTTAAGTGTATTATTATTTTAAGGAGCTTTATGCATACCACTTAAGTGGAATGGGTGGAGCTATTTAAAACTAAGATTTTGCTAAGGAAATTCTTAGTTTAAGCAGTATTTTGGTAGAATTTATTTTGGTTATAGTGTAGGATTTATTTTAGTTATAGTGTATGATTTATTTTTGTTTTATAGTAGGATGTATTTTGGTTATAGTGTAGGATTTATCTTGGTTATAGTGTAGGATTTATTTTGGTTAAACAGGACCATTTATTTTGGTTACATTGTAGGATTCAGCTTGGTTATAAGGAAGGATTTATTTTGGTTATAGTGTAGGATTTATTTTGGTTATAGTGTAGGATTTATTTTGATTATTATTGTAGAATTCATTTTGGTTATACAGTAGTATTTATTTTGGTTATAGTGTAGGCTTTATTTTGGTTATAGTGTAGGATTTAATTTTATTATTATTGTAGAATTTATTTTGGTTATACAGTAGCATTTATTTTGGTAATAGTGTATGATTTATTTTGTTTATAGTTTAGGATTTATTTTGGTTTATAGTGTAGGATTTATTTTGGTTATATGGGAGAATCTATTTTGATTATACAGTTGCATTTAATTTGGTGATAGTTTGGTATTTATTTTGTTTATAATGTAGGATTTACTTTGTTTATAATCTATGTTTTATTTTGGTTATACAGTAGTGTTTATCTTGGTTATAGTGTAAGATTTATTTTGGTTATAGTGTAGAATTTATTTAGGTTATAGTGTAGAAAAGTATTTTTATTATAGTGTAGGATCATTTTGGTTATTGTGTAGGATTTATTTCGGTTAACCAGTATCATTTATTTTGGTTACAGTCTAGGATTCAGTTTTGTTATAAGGAAGGATTAATTTGGGTTATAGGGTAGGATTTATTTTGGTTATACAGTAGCATTTATTTTGGTTATACTGTAGGATTTATGTTGGTTATTGTGTAGAATTTATTTTAGTTATAGTGTATGATTTATTTTTGTTTTATGGTAGAATGTATTTTAGTTATGGTGTATGATTTATTTTGGGTTTATAGTAGGATGTATTTCGGTTATAGTGTAGGATTTATTTTGGTTTTATGGGAGAATTTATTTTGGTTATGCAGTAGCATTTATTTTGGTTATAGTGTAGGATTTATTTTGGTTATAGTGTAGGATTTATTTTGGTTATAATGTAGGATTTATGTTGGTTATATTGTAGGATTTATTTTGGTTATAGTGTAGGATTTATTTTGGTTATATTGTAGGATTTATTTTGGTTATAATGTAGGATTTATTTTGGTTATAATGTAGGATTTATTTTGGTTATAGCGTAGGATTTATTTTGGTTATAATGTAGGATTTATTTTGGTTATAGTGTAGGATTTATTTTGGTCATAGTGTAGGATTTATTTTTGTTATTGTGTAGGATTTATTTTGGTTATAATGTAGGATTTATTTTGGTTATATTGTAGGATTTATTTTGGTTATAGTGTAGGATTTATTTTGGTCATATGGTAGGATTTATATTGGTTATAGTGTAGGATTTATTTTGGTTATAGGGTAGGGTCTATTTTGGTTATACAGTAGGGATTATTTTGGCTATAGTGTAGAATTTATTTTGACTATAGTGTAGGATTTATTTTGGTTATTGTGTAGAACTTAGTGTAGTTATAAGGTAGGATGTATTTTGGTTATAGTGTATGATTTATTTTGGTTTTATTGTATGATGTATTTTGGTTATAGTGTATAATTTATTTTGGTTTTATAGTAGGATGTATTTTGGTTATAATGTAGGATTTGTCTTGGTTATAGTGTAGGATTTATTTTGGTTAAACATGACCATTTATTTTGGTTAGAGTGTAGGATTCAGCTTGGTTATAAGGAAGGATTTATTTTGGTTATAGGGTAGGATTTATTTTGGTTATACAGTAGCATTTCTTTTGGTTATACTGTAGGATTTATTTTGATTATATGGTAGAATTTATTTTGATTATAAAGTAGCATTCATTTTGGTAATAGTATGTGATTTATTTTGTTTATAGTTTAGGATTTATTTTGGTTTATAGTGTAGAATTTATTTTGGTTATATTGGAGAATCTATTTTGGTTATACAGTAGCATTTATTTTGGTGATAGTTTGGTATTTATTTTGTTTATAATGTAGGATTTACTTTGTTTATAATCTATGTTTTATTTTTGGTTATACAGTAGGGTTTATCTTGGTTATAGTGTAGAATTTATTTTGGTTATACAGTGGTATTTATTTTGGTTATAGTGTAGGATTTATTTTGGTTATAGTGTAGGATTTATTTTGATTATTATTGTAGAATTTATTTTGGTTATACAGCAGCATTTATTTTGGTAATAGTGTATGATTTATTTTGTTTATAGTTTAGGATTTATTTTGGTTTATAGTGTAGGATTTATTTTGGTTATATGGGAGAATCTATTTTGATTATACAGTTGCATTTATTTTGGTGATAGTTTGGTATTTATTTTGTTTATAATGTAGGATTTACTTTGTTTATAATCTATGTTTTATTTTGGTTATACAGTATTGTTTATCTTGGTTATTGTGTAAGGTTTATCTTGGTTATAGTGTAAGATTTATTTAGGTTATAGTGTAAGATTTATTTAGGTTATAGTGTAGAATTTATTTTTATTATAGTGTCTGATCATTTTGGTTATTGTGTAGGATTTATTTCGGTTACCCAGTATCATTTATTTTGGTTACAGTCTAGGATTCATTTTGGTTATGAGGAAGGATTAATTTGGGTTATAGGGTAGGATTTATTTTGGTTATACTGTAGGATTTATGTTGGTTATTGTGTAGAATTTATTTTAGTTATAGTGTATGATTTATTTTTGTTTTATGGTAGAATGTATTTTAGTTATGATGTATGATTTATTTTGGTTTTATAGTAGGACGGATTTCGGTTATAGTGTAGGATTTATTTTGGTTTTATGGGAGAATTTATTTTCGTTATGCAGTAGCATTTATTTTGGTTATACTGTAGGATTTATTTTGGTTATATTGTAGGATTTATTTTGGTTATAGTGTAGGATTATTTTTGTTATAGTGTAGGATTTATTTTGGTTACAGTGTAGTATTCAGTTTGGTTATAAGGAAGGATTAATTTTGGTTATAGGGTAGAATTTATTTTGGTTATACAGTAGCATTTATTCTGGTTATAGTGTAGGATTTATTTTGGTTATTGTGTAGGAGTTATTTTGGTTATGGTGTAGGATTTATTTTGGTTATGGTGTAGGATTTATTTTGTTATAGTGTAGGATTTATTTTTTGTCATATTGTAGGATTAGTTTTGTTATAGTGTAGGGTTTATTTTGGTTACAGTGTAGTATTCAGTTTGGTTATAAGGAAGGATTAATTTTGGTTATAGGATAGAATTTATTTTGGTTATGCAGTAGCATTTATTTTGGTGATAGTATAGGATTTATTTTGGTTATAGTGTATGATTTATTTTGATTATATGGTAGAATTTATTTTGATTATACAATACCATTTATTTTGGTTATAGTGTAGGATTTATTTTGGTTATATGGGAGAATCTATTTTGGTTATACAGTAGCATTTATTTTGGTTATAGTGTAGGATTTATTTTGGTTATTGTGTAGGAGTTATTTTGGTTATATTGTAGGATTTATTTTGGTTATAGTGTAGGATTTATTTTGGTTATAATGTAGATTATTATGTATTTTCTGTATTCAAATGTCACACCAAATTAGAGACTAAAAATATTTGTTTTTGTATTAAAGCACCCGGAGGATATGTTGGTTCTTTTTATGATTATCGACCGAGACTTCTTAAAGACAAAATGCGAACCTTCAACGTCAACTCCATACAAAGGTGTCGTGAACATTGCCAGGGATATAAGTATCTAGGATTACAGGTATTTGTTTTATAAATAAAAATTGTACACTTACCATAGAGGCAATTACAGTCGTCTGTTACAGTAGAACTGTTCGTGTTTCTCGATCTTGAGTGTTTTCTGTAATGTTTTGTAGATCGTTGTTTGTCTTTTTGTCTTTTTTCATTTGCCCATTGTGTTCTCTGTTCTTCTATTTATGGCTTCTGAATATTCCTTTCGTATTTTAAATTGTTTTCTTGACAACTATATTCTTGTAGGCGTTCCATTTCTTATCCTCCCGGGGCACCTGAGTTTTACTTCGGTTTGTTGTGGGGTTCATGTAGTTCAGTAATTAGCTTTCTCTGTATGGCTTTGTAAGCTTACCATTATATTTCTTGTCCTTCTTATATACTTTCGCCTCTTTGTGTCAATCAAAACATTCGTCAATAAACAATCCAGAAGACCTTCCTTTATTTACAAGAGCTACTGCTTGTAAACTTTTTTGGTACTGGTCATTGCCTTAATTCTTCCATGTTAAGGTTGAGTTCTTCCATATACACCCCTTTTGAAAGGCTTGCACCCTGCATCAGATGAACTATACCCCGTCCGGTGTTACCAGTTCGAGCCTTAATTAAGAGAAATTAACTGACAATTCTGAGATTAGATTTTGTATTGTTGATACTTTGAACCCATAATTGGCATTACTTTACAAATTATACCGTTTTATATTTATTTGTCAGAGTTCAATTGTTTTGGTAGTATTTGTGACACCTAGGTTCGAGATTATATATCTGATATTTTTTTTATAAATGGTCTGCCTTTGCTACATACTTGTTGGGTTGTTGTGGTCGTGATTGTATGGTAGTTTGATTTACAACTACCCTTGCAATCACTGCCTATCACCAATAAAACTATGAGTTCCAATCCCACTCATGGCGAGGTGTACTCGATAAAACATTACGTGATAAAGTTTGTCAGTGACTTGCAGCAGGTCGTTGGTTTTTCCCGGGAACTCCAGCTTCCTCCACCAATAAAAGTAACCGCCATGATATAGCTGAAATATTGCTGATAGTGGCGTTAAACACAATAACCCTAACCCTTCAGACTTTTTGTCGTTTATTTATTCATATTGCCTTTGAACTCACTGTGTAATATTGTAAGTGTCAATGATCTGATACTGACACTTATCGGTCAGTATGACGATAAACATATTATGACATTAACGATAAAACAATAACGTCAGTTTTGAAGGTATTCGTATTATCTGCCTCGCTGCTACACTAGCGATAATGTCTGTCTCGACTTCAGAACTGCCGTTATTCTATATTTACATTCTTTGTTATATGTATATATTTGTTTTACGTTAGCTATATATATTTGTTTCAGGCTCATGATTGGTGTCTCTGTGGGAACGCTTGAGTCCGTCTCGGTACCCAAAGAAGCCAGAACAGGAATGTAACATGGCGTGCAAAGGGAACAGCAAAGAAATATGTGGATCCAGTTGGAGGAACTCAATTTACTATGGTAAATGTTTTACGAATGTTTGAATATGAATTTTCGTTATTCCGATCTTGCATATATATTTTGCATCCTATAGACCTGCGAGTGTTTCATACATGTTGAAAAGGAAAACTGTGCTTAAAAGATTCAATATTACCACTTATGCCATTACATGATACATGTTGGTTGAAAGGGAAAACAGTGCTTAAAAGATTCAATATTACCACTTACGTCATTACATCATACATGTTGGTTGAAAGGGAAAACAGTGCTTAAAAGGTTCAATATTACCACTTACGTCATTACATGATACATGTTGGTTGAAAGGGAAAACTGTGCTTAAAAGGTTCAATATTACCACTTACGTCATTACATGATACATGTTGGTTGAAAGGGAAAACAGTGCTTAAAAGGTTCAATATTACCACTTACGTCATTACATGATACATGTTGGTTGAAAGGGAAAACAGTGCTTAAAAGGTTCAATATTACCACTTACGCCATTACGTATACATGCAAAACATTAACAAAATTCCCCATTAATTATTCCGCTAGTAACATCATACCATACCCTATTTAAACTACAAATTTACTATTAGTTTAGACCGAACGTTCATGACTTGGTTGACGTTATGGAATATCTGTGTCACAAATGACCACGTATATGTTCCATTTTTCGTAAACACTTCCTGGTCCTTTCCTCATTCATGACTTATCATCGGGTTTGTAACTAGAGTAACACGACGGGTGCCACTTTCGGACTACCTGAGTTCCCACCGGATTTTAGTGGGGTTACTCGATTTTTTATTTTATGTTCATATGTTTTGTAGATCGTTGTTTGTCATTTTGTCCTTATTATTTTGGCCATTGCGTTGTCTGTCCGTCTTCGATTTACGGGTTCTGATTACCCCTTTGGTACTTTCAAGCTCTTCTTCATAACGTAGTAAATGTCAGTACACAATTTGAATGACGAAACGAAACAAAACGCAATTTATTTGTGTGTTTTTTTTTCTGAGGTACTGATTTCTATATATATATATACAGGTAACAGCTTTTTTCATACAAAACGGTAATAATTCATTCTCGATACCATGAATCCATTTCCACAAACGGTTATTAATAAATGGCATTTAAATAAACCACATGATAACAACATGTCAAGACAATATTGACAGTCATGGTACAACCGATAACTTTATTCTTTCATTAAACGTTTGAGAAAACCGAGAGGGCAAATGCAATCTGGAATGGAAAACACAGCAAACTAAAAATACGAGAATAACGGAAACCACTAAAAATCCAGGGTGAACCCAGGTCCTTGGAAATGGTAAGCAGTTGCTGGTTCTGATAAGACACTAGCCGTGTTACTTATAGTCAAGTGTGGTAATAGTCTTCTTGGCTATAGAACAAACAGATCCTTTATTGAAAAATCTCCCATTTTTCCAGTAACATTTTGGAGTCATTTGATAAATATATTTCATGTTTGTTGGCTGTGAAATCAGGAGGTTTTATTATACTTTTTCTTCATTTTAGTCTGTCAATAAACGTTGAATCTTTTTATTTTTGGTCTTATGGTAGTTGGATTTATAACTACTTATCCAATCAGTGGCTATCACAACTGACATTGTGTTTTCGAATCATGACAGGCTGTGCCCAGGATTATGTGTTCGAATCCGTTCAGGCGAGGTGTACTCGATACAACATTATGTGATAAAGTTTGTCAATGACTTACGGGTACCCCGGTTTTCTCCACCAATAAAGCCTTCGGCCACGATATAAAATATTGTAGAAAATGGCGTTAGCCATCATAAACCTATTTTCAAATCGACAGTGGTTTTGTATTTCCACAGTACTTATTCGTTTATTAAGGGAACATTATTTCTAGAATGTATGTTGTTTTTATATAAGACATATCGTGGGTTCGAGTCCCTGTCGGGTTAAATCAAAGACTATCACATTTGTATGTGTTGATTCTCTGCACGCAGCACTAAGGAGTAAGATCAAAGAATGGTTGGCTCGGAATCAGAATAATGTGACCGAGTGGAGCAACATGTCAACCCGCGGACTATTGTTTCAGTGAGATAACACTATGCAAATAAATTTTAACCAGCGTATTGGTCTAGTACACAGCCGACATCATAATGACGAAATGTAACTTCTTCTCGCCATGATATATACAGTCCGACAAAAGTTAAGCACAACCTGACTTGTTTCAATAATATCTTTTCTAATAATGAACTTATTTCAAATCGATTTGCTGTTTTCGTTTCCTGTACACACATACTTACCCATGAAACATGTTATTGATCGATTCTTATTTATGTGTATATGACAGGGTGTGCAAAGTGCCACGTGTACTTTTCAACATTTGTCTTTGCGAACGAAAGCTGATTTTTTGTGCAGAGTTTTAAGTTTCATTTTCTATTGTTTTGGTATGGTGCGGCGAAAATTAACCATACCAGAAAGGTGGCAAGCTGTTGGCATGCATAGCGGTGGTTTTAACCATAGAAGGGTGGTAGACCACTTCAGGGTTAACCATTCCATCATTGTACGACTGATGCAGCGTTTTCGTCAAACGGGGAATGTTATTGACTATCCACGTGCAGGTAGACCTCGCAAAACGACGCTGAGAGAGGACCGGCTCATATCCAGACGGGCGCGGCAACGGCCGTTCAGTACAGCTGGTGCACTTCGTGGTAATTTAGCGTTTGGAGGCCACATTAGCACACGCACTGTAATCAGACGCCTCCACTATCAGGGAATGCGAGCGCGACGACCCATAAAACGTCCACAGTTGATATTACGTCATCGCCATGCTCGACTTGACTGGTCACATGATCATTTGGGGTGGACTATTCGCACATGGAGACGGGTTCACTGGTCTGATGAAAGTCGTTTTTTGCTACGCCCTACCAACGATCGTGCAAGGGTTTTGCGCCAACGAAACACTTCATTTCAGGACAACCACATTTTGGGCACAACTGCTTTTGGGGGTGGGGTGTAACTGTCTGTGGTTGTTTTTCGCTTGACCGTTAGTTGGACTTGTACGTTCTTGATGGTAATCTGACAGGCCAAAAATACCGTGACAATGTGCTCGCTCCACGCGTAGTCCCCCATTTCAACAATCATGCGTTTGCTGACAGGCCAATGTTCATGGACATCAACGCTAGGCCACATAGAGCTCGAATAGTACAACATTTTTACAGCAAGAGGTTGTTGAGACAATTCCATAGCCTGCGATGTCGCCAGACATGAACCCTATAGAGCATGTATGGGACTTTATTGGCCGAAAAATTAGCCAACGCAATCCAAAATGTCAAAATATTGACGAATTAAGAACTGCTATCTTACAGGAGTGGCAACAGTTCCCCCAAGTACGGCTTAGGTGTCTTGTGCGAAGCTTGACGAGGCGTGTTGCAGAACTTTACAATAAACGCGGTGGATATACTCCTTATTGATTTTTATGCCTTACACATACGCACAATAGATGCATTTAAAAGTTCTGAAAATCTGAAGACTGCATTTTAATGCAATGTTAAAAACGTCCATCAATGACAAACTGGTTGTACATTTTCCCAGCGCCTGTTTTGAACCCCATTTTTGCCACGTCATAGTCCCGGAAGACAGTAGAGTACAGAAACAACCCGGATACAACTAGTCCCGGGAGACAGTAGAGTACAGAAACAACCCGGATACAACTAGTCCCGGGAGACAGTACAGGAACAATCCGGATACAACAAGTCCCATGAGGCTGTATAGTACAGGGACAATCCGGTTACAACTAGTCCCAGGAGACAGGAGAGTACAACAACAATCCGGATACAACTAGTCGCAGGAGATAGTAAAGTACAGGAACATTCCGGATACAACTAGTCCCAGGAGACTGTATAGTACAGGGACAATCCGGTTACAAATAGTCCCAGGAGATAGCAGAATACGGAAGCAATCCGGATACAAACAACAACAGTTCAAGCACAAAGGCTCACCATTTCATGCAACATCAACTGGTAAATATCTGAGAAAGAGACATGAACTCACAGTCATGAAAACATTTGAGTATAAGATTTGTACTCTTACTCAAAATGGTCTATTTATTGGATATATCGTTCCGATTGAGTATTTACAGAGTATGAGCACAAAACATATAGTATTACTTGAAAGGTCTATTATCGTAAGGTCGGATGGACCAGAATCGCATATAAATGACACATGTGATGTCACAATTCCCGGTTAAAGAAACAAAATATTACCATTTTCCTATTCAGAACATATGATAGTGAGAAGTCGAAATCTTCACAGTGCAAAATGCAAAATTTGAAGATACCAAGACGCTAATCAGAAGCTGTAAATCGAGGAAGGACAGGCAATACAATGACCCAAAAGAGAAAAATGACATAAGAGTAACAATTTCACTACATGCTCTGTAACCTATTTTAAATACAACTTTCGGGGAATATCTTTTACTGGTTCCCGGGTATGTCCTTTATGTAGTAAGATTAATTCGATTTATTATATAATGTATATAATGCATGTAACTGGCAAACTAATACATTTTTTAGGGATGTCAACGAGTACTCGAGTATTCGAGTATAACTCGGAAGGTCCGAGTATCGAGTACAATTTTCGTACTCGTATACTCGCCTAACTTTTTTATCTTTAGACATTTTCACTTTCATTTTTCTCTTTGAATATTCCCTAAGTAAAGTTTAAGTGTGAGCAAATAAGAATACAGACCTCCTTCTTCTTCCGTATTTGCTAAGTTGTTAGAAATAAACTCGGTACGTTAAAATGCCTCCACAAAATCAGCGGGATGGAATTATTTTAAACGATCGTTAAATGGAAATATTGTCAAAAGCACTCTTTGTGATGCACAATTAACAGAGCTAGAGTTACAAAGTTATCTGCTCGACAAGTCCGACTTAGAAAAATTCCCACTCGAGTGGTGGGCTGATAGAGAAACCAAATATCCACGATTATCAGTTATTGCAAAACGCGTGTTAGCAGTACCGGCAACATCCGTTCCTTCGGAGAGGATTTTTCATTTGCAGGACTAATTGTAACAAAACTTCGAAATAGACTACCATCCGAAGTTGTAGATCAGATCATTTTTCTGAACAAGAACACAATTAAAATGCACCGCAATGAACCCCATACAACTGATTAGGTGTATTCATAGCGGTGTTTGTACAGTGATTGTGTTGTTTACGGATCAATAACTTACAATTAAGCCGTATTTGCCTTTGATTGTTAATCATGCATGTAATTGTAACTGTCACTTCTTTGTAGGTATGTTTGATGATTAATTGTGTAACAAATGTTTATTTAAAAAGATTAAATTTTCATTCTCAATTAAATATTGCACTGTAGTCGTATATTTGTCAAATGTTTGGATGAAAAGCACAATTTGGTATTAGTCTTTCTTCAAATCGTCAAAATATTTCAGAGAATAATATTGTATCTATTTGGTCAACAAATCTGCATAGTCTGACTATACGTAATTTGGTATTAATTTGTCTTTCAACAGATAATCAACGGAATAATGACAGCCATAGTATCGGGTCATAGATTTCTTCAGAATGTTCAGGTGTCTTCCGAGTACTCACGTACTCGCGAGTATCTGTTCCGAGTACTCGAGTATTGAATTCCAGAAATTTTGACATCCCTACTTTTTTGTCTTCTTTGGACAAGCGTTTCGCAACTACAATCTACTTTGGAAACCATTTGTACATTTTCAGTATCTTTGGTGTATTTTCTTCTTTATTATTAATTGTAAAGTCTTTTGTTTTGTTTGTGACATCACTCTCAAAGTATCCAGTATATCGTTCTGATTTCAACATAACGCTACACAATTCTATAAGACCACTAAATATTAAAAAAATATCCTTGTAAATAAGACAAAATATACTTATTATATCTCATGTTGCTGCAGCATAGATTTGCTTTCCACAACATTCTACTCCAGGAAAAATATATATCTAAACGTTTTTAAGTCCTCTAAGATTTCCGCATCAAAAGCAGTGTTGGATAGGTATTTACCCTCATTTGATTTGTTTTGTACGGGGGAGGGGGGTGGTCCATGTTTCGATTTATAGCGTCTAATTACCCGTTTGGTATCTAACTTTCATACAAACATAGAAAATGTACATACCTAACCATGATGATTGTGTACATATTTTTTGTGCAAACAACGAATTGTATATATAACGATATTAACCATAGTAAGCTGACTTGCCTTCAATGAGATGCCGATGACTTCTGATGTCTATGACACCAGATGCAGATGTGGATTTTTATAGCGCTAACTCACAGACGGTCAAAAGGTAGAAATACATATCTTACTTCTTGCTATATCAGCATGTGTCCTTGATTCCACGACAAACTTAGCTAACGATTCTTTGATTAGTTAACAAGGTATAACAACAAAATAATAATGTATTAAAACGATATTGCGTCTAACTATCATTTCTTTGTAAATATTTAAAAGGAAAAAGAAGAAGAAGAAGTATATACATCAGTTATATGTTGTGTCAATCGTAATTGTTATATATCACAGCCATCTTATGTGTTGTGTTTTATTTTCACTGATAACACAATGCTTGTTCTTGCCATTTTGAATTTTTTTTTATTTCTCTATAAGATCACAAAATATTAAAGTAATTCCCTCTAAGAAAGGCAAAATATACTGTACATATTTCATGTTGCCATAATATAGATTTTAGTTTAGTTCGGTCATTGCTTAGATCTCGTATGTCCAATCAGAAGACCCACGTTTCCAGCATAAAAGTTCGGATCATTATGAGTCTGTTCGTCCGTGTTCTGTGTAATTAGTTGACATCTTTGAATACAATGACACTGAACAGCATTGTATCATCTCAAAGTGTGGTAGCTTACAATGCATAACTTATAAAATGTTATAATTACAGATACGTATTTTACTAGCAATTTAACAAAAAAAAGTCTTTTAACACCAGATGCTACGATGAGCTGACTTGTAAATCTACAAATATTGTCTACGGTTTAGAATGCAACTTATGTGGACCGATATATGTTGGTGAAACAAAAGGGAGGTTAAGCATGTGTGGTCACCGATAAGGAATCAGGAACAACCTATTTCCTGAAGTTTATCATCACTTTAGATAGACCGACCACTCCACCCTCTCTATGAAAGTTCACATTCTAGAAAAGATATAACATCATAGAAACCACACTAATTTAAGTACATAAGTCCTTAGACAAAAAGAAGAATACTGGATTTGAAAGCTGCGTACTGTAATGCTATATGGGTGTAATGAAAACATTGATAGCATAGGTAACATATCCTGTCTAGGATACAGCCATGTGAACTTGATGAAAATTTTCGACAACACTCCTAGACGAAGTCGTGGCCATTGTCAGTACATATCCCTTCAATTACATGATGTATCTATAAATTGCCTCCTTCGGTTCGTTCATAAACCACTATGAATGCATCACATTCGAACAAAATTGTATTCCTTACCACTAAAATTACAATCTTTATGTACAACTTGCCTAAAAACTTTGACTATTGATCTTTATTCTACTCTGTACAAACTGACTGCTATTATACTGGATATTGGGCAACACAGGCTTTACAAGACCCGTTACGATACGTGGGAAAGAAAAGTAAAATCATCTTTTCTCCAACTTTTCTTTGCTAACAAAGGTTAGGATGCCATCCTTCACCATAAATCTGTTAGAGCTTTGATTCCACCTTATATCAAATATGAACCTGTTCCAATCATTTCACATTCCTATGCTTGACCCATTGCACCAAATATCTTTTAATTACAAACGTCATTTCGCGGAATTAGAACATCATAGACAATGAGAATCTCCGTAAAATGCTTGCTAAAGCTACAAAATATCGTTAGCCACAGTCCATAAATTGCAAATACATTTCAAACTTCTTATGGATTCTGTGGAAGACTATGCCAGAAAATGGACAAAACGAGAAAAAGAGGAGGTTGATACCATTTCACAATGGGTATAAAAGCTGTTAGGTCATTGATTCAAATTCGAATCAGAAAACGCAAAAAAGCAATGAGCACAAAAGCAACATCTGTATTCAAAGATCATGATTTTGCAGAGACCCAGTCCATTATATACGACAAATATGTTGTAGCTCCTGTAGATAAGGCCTCTATCAACATCGTCCTTATCTGTAAAAAGCATTGCATTGACTGCTTAAACATAGAATTAGGCTTGAATAAACTTACAAAGTAATCTTACATATACGGCTACTACGCTATCAAAAGAGGAAATCACTGATAATCACAAGTCAGTCTTAGTCTTATCTTTTTTTGGTCTTTTCGTGGCAGATGAGGATTATGATCTTCCCTTACTGTACTGGATACCAAAATTTCACAATTGTCCATACAAACAACGTAATATCACGGGAGATGCCAAGTGTTCTAGCAAGCCTCTTTCTAAAATTTCAACTTCTATTTTTACAGCTGTCAAAACGAGTCTCCAGAAATATCATGAAACCAGCTTTTCTATAATAGTGGCGTTAATCAAATGTGGATATTAAAAAACTCAAAAGGCATATGGAGTCTTTACGTTCTAGTTCTAAGTATGGTTGTTACTTCATTAAAACAGTTGATATATCTACCTTATATACCAGCATTCCTCATACGCTCCTACAATCTATGAATACAGAATTGATTCAGTGTTGCTTCTCAAAGAAAAACGGAAAACAAAGGTATCAGTGTCTTGTTACTGGTAGAGACAAGTCTTACTTTGTCAAAAGCCATTCATAATATAATAATAATCATAAACAAGACGAGATCATTCAAATGATGGATTTTTTTATCGACAACATATATGTCATGTTTGGTGAACTGTTGTTTCAACAAACGATTGATATTCCAAAAGATACAAATTGTGCTCCGCTACTCACCGATTTGTTTCTACACGCTTATGAGGCAGACGTCCTTCAAAGGCTTTTCAAGAATAAAGATAGAAAATTAGCCCAGACTTTTAATTCGGTGATTATCTGTATCGCATCTATCCAAATGAGCTTGATTTAAACATATGTTATTGTCAAATATATACAATAGGATTGAACACAAGTTTTACAACTTATATGAAGTTCTCTCCAGTAACATGCAAACATAGGTCTGACAGAGAGCATGACGGATAATAAGTGTATAATCATTTTTTGTATTGCAAAATTAAACAGTAACAGATAAGTAAAATGGGGGGGGGGGTAGTATGTTCCTTCAGTGAATCGCCTACTGTTCTTAATGAATGTCTGTACTGCTTTCGATAACAATATATTTTGGGCTTGGGTTTTATTAGAATATCGAAATAGTAAAATTCTAATATTTCTCTGAAAATTATGGTGGTGCAAAAAATGAAAGAGAACTGTCCTCTCAAATGAGCTTGAAGTAAAAGATCTACGGAAACTCAAAAATCTGCTTCTTGCCTTGACCTTGACATTGGAATCGACAATGGAGGAAGATTAAAAACACAACTCTACTACAAACGTGATGACTTCACTTTTCCAATTGCGAACTTCTCAGTGTCACCAGCATAAGCAATTTACATTTTACAACTCATACGTTATTCTAGAGCTTGTGCACAGTACAGTTATTTTCAGGAGAGAGCTCAGCTGCTCACACAAAAGCTGCTCAAACAAGGCTATGTTGCTCCTAAGTTTGAAGTCATCACTACAAATATCCTACTGTCGTGTTCACGATCTGGTTGACCGTTAGGAAATATTCATACCTCAAATGACTATGGGTCTTTCCCTTTTACGTAGATGTTGTTCTTTCCTCTATCACTACCATGATTTTTAACGTTGGGTGTCGTAACAAAAGACGGAACAACTTACCCTTCACGAGCATCTGAATTCATCCACGTATTTGTGGTGTTGTCCGTGTTGCTCCTCTTTTTAGTTGTTTGTGTTGTACTCTTATGTGTCTTTACATTCTGAATTCCGTGTTATGATGTTCTCTTACGTTTATTTATTTCAATATTTTAAGAAACAGGGAATGCTTACTTACCCTTCCCGAGCACCTGGATTCACACTCGGGTTTTTCATAGGGTCCGTGTCGCTCATCTTTTAAGTTTTTTGTTTTGTGGTCTTCGGTCTGTGTCTTGTTTCTTTTTTTTTTGTGTCTCTTGATTGTCCATATTTGATTACCCCTTCGGTTTCCTCTACTGTTTACTTTATGCATACGGCACTGACTCCAAATGAATTTTTTTATGCGTTTATACTTAAGCTTTATTCTTAGGTAAATATCTTACGTTCATGGCAAAGTTCATTAACAGCCCAATGTCTGATAGCATCGTCTCCCATAATCTCATGAGTTAATTCGAACGACAAGATAAAATCTGTACACGGTGGCCATTAGACAGAATGTTCCACTGTGAAAAGAATGCGAATGAATAGCAAGCTTAAGGGAATAGCAGTAAATTAATAAAATAAA
>MJUT01038036.1:164771-175365 GCA_002080005.1 Gigantidas platifrons
CTGCCCAATATTTTTTTTGATATTGGTCAGTTATAAATAGAACATTGACAATGTGTTTCCAAAGAAATATATCTGTGAAGTCCAAATAAACAGAGGTTCGCGGTATTTTTACGTCGCCCATTTCGAATTTTTAAAGGGTTTTAATGGAAAAATTATTTCAAATACTTTTATCATCGCCCAGTAAACATTTATTTACGATTTAAAATTGCAGGATACATACAATACATGTGCACTATCGAAGCATATAGGTAAATATGTGTATTCGGCGCGAAACGCAGGAAAAGGCTCGGCGAAGCCTCGCCTTTTCCCCCGTTTCTAAGCCTCATACACATATTATCTATATGCTTCGACAGTGCACAAGTATTGTATATATGTCGAAAAATACCTGATTTTTCTTTCGTGTGGAAAACAATTCTGCTACGGATGAGGGATAGCCTCCCTCCACACTCCCCCCAACGCACACACATATCAAAAGTGAAATGGAGGGGTCTCTTAATATATGGTAGTATATTTGTAGCAATGTTGGTATTATTTCCATATGATATCAGATTTTATTGGTTAGTTGTTTTTCCGCTTCATCATTTAGACAGTCTTGAGGTCGTCTCACAATCATTATGTCTGTACTGAAGATATAATTTTAATTGGATCGAAACGTTAGTTTTATATACATACTTATGTTTAATCTTAAGCATACGTTTTAAACAAGACATTAGAGAAAAAAAACATAGCAAAATAAAATGTCAGATTGAAAAGTGTACAAAATCATTTTTTCTGACATTTATACAAATCAACCAGAATGTTTCTTTTTCATTATTTTCTACTATAGTTTCAGAATAAACAAAATAAATTATAAACAATGTTTGGGTTTTTCTTAGAAAACAACATTTTGTATAAAAAATGACCAATCAAGCTTATTGAGAAAAATTTGAAAAAAAGAGAACACCACTTGATAATTTCTTATGTATTATAGAATTTATACATGATTAAATAATTAATAGGTGTAAGGGTGTCGGATTTGACCGCAAGCAGTTTTTATTACTTANATTTCTTATGTATTATAGAATTTATACATTATTAAATAATTAATAGATGTAAGGGTGTCGGATTTGACGCAAGCAGTTTTTATTACTTACATATTCGTATGTTCCTTATTACCTCTTGTAAATTTTTGCCGGGGGAACGTTTTACCTAAATACAGCTAACATTCTACGACATTTTACATAATCAAACCATTCGTCAGATGTTATATATTGTCTTAGACCGAAATATTGTTGAAAGTGGCGTTAAACACCATAAACCACAAACCAACTAAATTATTTTAGCATAAGATTTAATAAGAAGGCAGGACACAGACATTAGGAAGAAAGAGTTTAAGGTCTTCAAAATTTCAGGAATTAAATATATTTTATTATCGTCTTTTTTGCAATGTTTTGTTTAAATATAAAAATGTCATTAAAAATAATAATTTATGTGGGATTTTTGTTATAATTAATATGAAAATTATATTAACTATGATTTACTTTTCTGGCTTTGATTTTATTGAATCTAAGCAGAGGCGGGACATATTCCGAATAATACTACATGTACGATATATTGTAACAGGAAAGAATAACAGAGACACATCGAAAACGATAATCGATTTCAGACATTCGGTATACACAGCCTTCGTCCATCTTTGTTGCGTTTCCTTGTATTACTATAGGTAATAATGTGGTGGTTAAAACATACAAAACCATTATCAAGACAAGACAAGACAAAATTTTATTTATACAAACTCAGACACACAGGTGTACAAGAGGACATAACAAATTCACATTCTATATAAATACAAATAGACATATCATTTATGCAATACAATAACACAAAATAGTAAATAAATAACATACAAGAGAGAAATCGGACTGTCTATAAAAAACGCACCATAATTTTAAGAAAAGATGCCAAATTCCTGTACAGTTCTACATGACAAAACATTAGCATTCGTGAAAGTTTCAGTTCAGTTGGATAATTCGTGTAATATTTAGGAATGAACTTTTCCCTAATGGTTTTAATTTCCGGTTTTTCACAGATGAATAAATAATGGAATTCATCTACAATTCCGTTTCCGCAGAGATTACAAATTCTTTCATGTTTAGACACCCCGTTCCATCTTCCTGTTTCAATGGGAAATTTGATATTGGAACATCTGAATTTAGCTATCATCGCCCTATCATATGAATTCAGTTTCACTATCAAATAAAAACTAAAAGATTAAATACTGCAGATTTGAACAAAACTGAGAAAATCCTGTCCTTAATTAGGTATTTATACATATTTATTAAAATGAGAAAATCTTGTCCTTATAAAAGTTATTTATACATATTTATTAATACTTCTTAATTAACTCTGAAAATATTCAACACATTTTAATACACAGCTGAACATTGTTTGTTAGATGGTGTTTAACGCCACTTTCAACAATATTTCAATTATATCGTGGCGGTCAGTTTTATTGGTGGAGGAAACCGGAGTACCCGGAGAAAACCACCGACATGTCACAAGTCAAAGACAAACATTATCACATAATGTTGTACACCTAGCCCTGATCGAGATATATATTTCGCTTAATCCAATTATAGTATATTTATTGCAATTTCTAAATGTACTGAAGCGATTTACTTATTTGAGCTTTAGAATGAAATAAAGCTTCTGGTTACACCCTTTCTTCCAACAGGGTCTTTAATTTAAAATTAAAGTAATAGTGTATCCCTTTTCACCATGACACCGGTATATATCAGAACAAAAAAGATATGGTCCCTTGCAAGAGGCTGTCGTGGCCGTGATCGTATTGTAGTTGGATTTACAACTACCTATATACAATCTGTGCCTATCACCACTGATGTTGTGAGTTCGAATGCCCCTTAGGGCTAGGTGTACAACATGTGATAAATTTTTCAGTGACTTGCGGCAGGTCAGTGGTTTTTCGATCCGGGTACTCCTGTTTCCTCCACCGATAAAACTGACCGCCATGATATAACTGAAATATTGTTGAAAGTGGCGTTAAACACTATAAAACCAAGCAAAACGATCCCTTATATCACTTCCTTGTATTCAAATTTATATATATTTCTGTAATGTCACTATACTAGAGGTTCAGTGGGATGAGCCTGTGTCGCTCACCTTTCATTCTGCTTTGAGGAAACTTAATACAAAACCTTCCATATATGTTCCCACAAAATTTCGATTCATTTGGCTAAGCAGTTTCCGAGTAGAAGATTTTTAGAAATCGACCAATCAGAAATAAGAATTTCTTGTGGCGGCAAATTTTGCTAACGGATCAAAACGAAATGAACATTATCTACAGAGGACTTTCCACAGATGCTTCATACCAAATTTCTTTTCATTTGGCTAAGCAGTTTCAGAGTAGAAGATTTTTAGAAAGCGACCAATCAGAAACTAGAATTGCCTGTGGTGGCCATGTTCCTACCAAATTTCGGTTCATTTGGCTAAACAGTTTCAGAGAAGATTTTTTTTTAGAAATCAACCAATCAGAGACAAGAATTGTCTGTGGCGGCCATGTTTGTCAATGGATCAGAACAAAATGAGCAATCTTCATAGAGGACCTTCCATAGATGCTTCCTACTAATTTTCGCTTCCTTTGGATAAGTGGTTTAAGAGAAGATTTTTAGAAATCGACCGATCAGAAACAAGAATTGCCTGTGGCGGCCATGTTGGTTAACGAATCAGAATGAAATGCGCATTATTTATAGAGGATCTTCCATAGATGCTTCCTACCAAATTTTAGTTCATTTGGCAAAGTGGTTGCAATGGACAAGACTTTTTCAGAAATGACCAATCAGAAACAGGAATTGCCTGTGGCGTCCATGTTTGAAAATGGATCGGGACAAAATGAGCAGTCTTTATAGAAGTCCTTCCATAGATGCTTCCTGCTAAATTTCGGTTCATTTGGTCAAGTGGTTTAAGAGGAGAAGAAATCAACCAATCAGAAACAAGAATTGCCTGTGGCAGCCATGTTTTGTTAAAGAATCGAAATGAAATGCGCAATCTTTATAAAGGACCTTCCATAGATGCTTCCTACCAAGTTTCATTTCATTTGGCCCAGCGGTTTGAGAGAAGCTTTTTTAGAAATCAACCCATCAGAAACAAGAATTGCCTGTGGCAGCCATGTTTGTCAACGAATCGGGACGAAATGAGCAATCCTTATAGAGGACCTCCTATAGATGCTGCCTACCAAGTGTCGGTTCATTTGGTTAACGGGTTTCAGAGGAGAAGAATTTTTAGAAAACAACCAATCAGAAACAAGAATTGTCTGTGGCGGACATGTTTGTTAACGGACCGGGACGAAATGAGCAATCTTTATAGAAGATCTTCCATATATGCTTCCTACCAAGTTTCGGTTTATTTGGTCTAGCAGTTTCAGAGGAAAAGATTTTAAAAAATTGGCCAATCAGAAACAAGAATCACCTTTGGCAGCCATGTTTGTTAACGGATCAGGACGAAATTAGCAGTCTTTACAGAAGACCAGAGGGGTTTCAGAGGAGAAGATTAAAATGTGAAAAGTTAATGGACAATGGATGACGGACGCAAAGTGATGGCAAAAGCTCACATTGCCTTTGGCAAGGTGAGCTATAAAAGCTTACTATTGGATAGGTGTTATGACACGACAAAACCTGGTAGAAGCCAAGGTCTAAAATTGGCTTAGGAACGGTGTAATATGACGGAGTTGAAACTGTTAATATGACCCTAACCGTACAATCGCTAACTGAAGCAGTGATACACAAACAATAATAAAACTACTGATTTGCTTCAAAATAAAAAAACCCACAGAACTTCACAGAACATGATAACACCATACAAATCCAATACAGGGTTATTGTGTGTTCACAGTTAACTAACTGGTCAGTGTGTGGGGTTCATGTTACGTGATCTTTACTTTTATGTTTATGTTTTGTAGAATTTTGTTTTTCCTTTTGTCTTTTTTCTTATGACCATTGTATTATCTGTCCTTTGATTTACGGATTCTGATTACCTCTTTGGTACCTTCAAACTCTTCTTAACTAACTACTATATAAAATGGCAAATTCCGCTGCTAGATAATTACCATTCAAAGGTTAAAAGCATCACAATTCAGTTTTATATATTTAATACCAATATTCATATACATACAAAGCAATTAATGGTCTTCTTGAAAGACAAGATGTATAAAATTAGCCATTAGAATTGTAGAAATTCAAGTTGTGCTTATCGCAAGTGTAAAAACTATATAATAACCACAACATTTAATATTTACATTAATATAATGATACAAAATCAAAACAAAAATACCCAATACAAGGGAACAAACATTCATAAATAGCTGAAATATTGCTGAAAGTGGCATTAAACACAATATATAAATCAATCAATCAATCGTTGAAGGGTGGTTCACCAAATTTGTTTGGTTAGAGTTGGACGAGGAGATCGACATGACACTCAACGTGTAAAGACTACGGAAAGGACACCATATAAATTAGGGCTCCATTCGTGAAATTTGAAAATGCTAAGCCTACACACAGGTGCTAGGGAACAGGACACAGCATCCCCACTTTTCACACCCTACCCCCTTTAACAAAAATATAATGCTTTTTTTTTCATTTCCATGGCTTAGAAATATATAAAACAGCAATAATGTGCTGCTTTCTGATTGCATCAGTCGACTGAACTGTATATAGAGAGCTATACATATCAGTCGACTGATGCAATTTCAATCAGAAAACGGCATACATATCAGTCCACTGATGCAATCAGAAAATGGCATATTATTGCTGTTTTACATATTTCTAAGCCATGGAAATGAAAAACAAACATTATTTAAAAAAAGAAGGGGGGGAGGGGTAGGGTGTGAAAAGAGGGGATGATGTGTCATGTCCCCAGGCACCTGTGAGCATGCAATGAATTAAAAAGAAAATACATGTTAATTTGGCAAATAAAGCTAATTTCAAATTCAAAAATGGCAAACACTGTGACATTAGTAAATTATTTTGTTCACTATAAAAGCAGATGTATTTTGGAACCTATTATGAAAATTGAAAACAGATTTTCCATGGAAATCATGATAATGTACAAGGATGCTTTGACATGAAATTATATGTAACATAAAATGCAATTAAAAATGACTTTTTGAAGTCAAAATGGAGGATTAGGTTTCTCGGATTCCACAATTTTTGTTGCTTGAAGTTGGCATCTAGACTCTGATACAGCAGTACATATATATATACAGTGTATATACACAACAATAACTATGTATATATCAAGCTGTTTGTTCAGGTTTATCTCACAAGTGTCAAACAATAGATTGACTTGGTGTGTATACAGTAATTACAATTGTTTATATTATCAAGGTCTATATCTGTCCACATATCTTTATTTCTGGTAATCTTTGTTAATACAATCATATACAGATAACAAATTAAATTGACAATACATAATAACAAAAGAGCCATATACAATATTTACAATACGAGAGAAAGAGAGTGTGTTACATTTTTCAGCCATGAGGGCAGACATTTTTATTAATATACCTTATAAAAGTGCATTTTTTTTATTTTTGATATTTTTGCAAGATTCATCACATTTCAGAATATTACAATCTTAAAAATATTTTTTATCTATACAATTCAAATTTATTTTAAAAAAGGCGATAATTTAATGCATTCGAGCCAGTATCCATATTTGCTTGCCATGTTTGGTGAAACTGGTATATAGTGCAATCTGCAAATCATGTATATGATAATGTAATAATGTTCTACATAGGTAGACAAAAAATGATGTGCAAAAATATTTTTTATTAAATAGATCAGTCCTTCATAATAATAATGTCTTTTGATCATAATAAAATATATCAACATAGTTTTTTATATATAATATGCTAGCTAGATTTAGATTTTTGAACAATTAAATTATATTTAATAAAAATACTTTAGATAAATTAATATAAAAAAAAGAAACACCAAAACTAAATCATCCTTATTTAAAGTCATCAGTCAATGCCATAACTTGTTAAAACAATCTAGGAGAATCTGACTGTGTGAGGTCCGTACAAAGATACGAGTGTAAACTAGAGGCTCCCAGGAGCCTGTAATCGCTCACCTGGCTCAACGCTGCTCTCATTAAAACATGTGAAAAAGGTTTGTATGTAAATTAAGTACAGTTAGGTTTGGCTATTGCAGGACCCCTCGTGGATGGAGGGTACGGCTGCTGAACACAATTTTGAAAAGGGGCCATGCAAGGACTCTCCTGGTAGTTCTTTTGGGGCAAATATTGCTACCCAAATGCTATAATGAACAACTGATAATCATGCCTCAACAGAACTCTCCATTTCAAGTCTTATGATATGTCACAACCCTATGTTTACATTAAGTTCTATTTTTAGTAACAGTAGTCATTCTGGGGAAAATATCGCTACCTGAAACCTATAATGAACAACTGACATCACATCTCAACAGCATTTTTCATTTTGAGTCTTATGATATGTTTCAAGCCTATGTTTGCATTCAGTTATGTATTTAGTAACAGTGGCCATCTTGGTTGGGGGCCAATGTTGTCGGATACAATTCTGAAAGCGGACCACATAAGGACCATTCCACCAAGGTTTGGTCGAGATTGGCCATGTAGTTACAGAGAAGATTGTTTAATTCATTTTTTGCTGAATTTTCTATTTTTAGTAACAGTGGCCATCTTGGTTGGCGGCCGGGATCATCAAACACAATTCTGAAAGGGGACCACCTAAGGACCATTTTACCAAAGTTTGGTCCCAAATGGCCAAGTAGTTTTAGAGGAGAAGATTTGTATTTGATTGTTTGCTGAATTTTCTATTTTTAGTAACGGTGGACATCTTGGTTAATGGTCGGGGTCATCAGACACAATTCTGAAAGGGGACCACCAAAGGACCATTCCACCAAAGATAAAAACGGAATATATGTTAAACCACCCCTTGCAATGTACTGCTGTTAAATTTGAGCTCATTTTGACTTATACTAAAGCAGCAATGGACAATTGAAGAAATTTCTATTTTTAGCAACAACAGCCATCTTGACTGGTGGGCAGGGCTGTTGGACACTGTACTTCTTTCTTTCTTCTTATCAGTGTCAAAATTTTAAATGTCTATTGTTTGTGTTTTGTTTTGCTGTCATTAATTCATGTGTATATTTTGTAAGGAGAGGACTTCATATAAGTTGGTATAACTTGCTGTCCAATCCTATTGTTTATGTAAAATAAAATATTATTAAACTAAACATCCCTGCCAGGTTTGCTTTAATTTGGTTCAGCGGTTTCAGAGGAGAAGATTTAAATGTGATCTTTTATACCTAATTTGCATAATCGGTATAAATCGGTTGAAAGAAACATTTCACAGAAAAACCCGGAATATATGTTAAACTAATCCTTACCATATAGCTGCAGTTAAAATTTGAGCTGATTTTAACGTATACTAAAGCAGCAGTGGACAATTAAAATTTCATCCCCCTTTTTTCTATTTTTAGCTTGGCGGCCATCTTGGTTGGAAGTCGGGATCACTGGACACAATTTTGGAAGGGAGCCATCCAAGGACCATTCCATCAAAGTTTGGTTCAAATTAACCCAGTGGCTTCAGAGGAGTTGATTAAAATGTGAAAAGTTAACGGACGGACGACAGACGACGGACGCTTAGTGGTGACAATAGCTCACATGACCCTTTGGGTCATGCGAGCTAAAAACTAGAGGCTCAGTGGGATGAGCCTGTGTCGCTCACCTTTCATTCTGCTTTGAGGAAACTTAATACAGAACCTCCCATAGGTGCTTCCCACCAAGTTTCGGTCCATTTGGCTAAGCAGTTTCAGAGAAGATTTTTAGAAATCGACCAACCAGAAAAAAGAATTGCATATTGCAACCATGTTTGTTAACAGATAGGGATGAAAATAGCAATCTTAATAGAGGACCTTCCATAGATGCTTCCTACTAAGTTTCGGTTCATTTGGCAAAGTGGTTTCAGAGGAGAAGAATTTTAGAATTCAACCAATCAGAAACAAGAATTGCCTGTGGTAGCCATGTTTGTCAAAAGATCGCAACGAAATGAGCATTCTTTCTAGAGGACCTTCCATAGATGCTTCTAACAAAGCTTCTGTTCATTTGGCTGAGGGGTTTTGGAGAAGATTGAAATGTGAAAAGTTAACGGCGGATGAGAGACGACGGACGCCAAGTGATGGCAAAAACTCACTTTGCCTTTGGCAAGTTGAGCTAAAAATCTAGGACTATTTGACTGCGTTAGGTCCATACAAAGATACAAGTGTCAACCTTTCTTTTTCTACAATAACATCTAAAATTAAATAATTTCCATTTATATCTTTCGTTTCATTCAGTATTTTAAACTCAAAATTATTATTGAACAATATTGCAGCACCTTTTGAAGTCAAGCTTAATGAGGAGAAAAGAAAATCAAATCCTCACATTGACCGTAATGAAAATTTCAATTTCATTTGTAAAATGTGTGTCCTGTAGACAATATATATTACATTTTTTTTACCTGAGCATATTGAAAACATTGTTCCTGTTTGGCAAATCCCTTAGCGACAGTTAACAGAAATACCGATTATTTTTAAGGAACATATAATAAAGTAGAGCCCGGGTGGCTCAATGAGTTAGGTAGTTGGATTACCGAACAGCTCATACAAGCCTATCACCAATACCGTGCGGGTTTGCGCCCGGCTTTGTAAATTATAAAAAAGGTGCACTCGACTCACAGCAGCAAGTGATAAAGTTTATCAGTTGCTTGCCTATGGTCGGTGGTTCTCTCCGGGTACTCCAGCTTTTTTCCATCACTAAAACTGGTCGCCATGGTATAGCTGAAATATTGCTGAAAAAATCAATCAATCAATCATATTGAAAACATTGTTCCTGTTTGACAAATCCCTTAGCCATTGACAGTTAATAAACATACCGGTAATTTTTTAGGAACAGATGATAAAGAAATACAAACTAACAGACTTGAATATAATGAACAGTATTGTACAGTTAATGATATAGCAAATGAGTAGATAAAGAAATAAAGATAGAACAAAGGAAATATAAAAACAAAATATTGAACCAGTAAAATAATCAGAGCTGTATATATGTTTCATTTGGAGGTGGAGCTCTGTATAACGGTTTTGCATATAAAAGGTCTTGGATAAGAAAAATGAACCCCCACCCTATATATTAACATTGATAAGAATTTATGGTAATATTTTTTATTTTTCACATTGTTTAGAAATATTATTCGGAATATTTAAATTTATCAAATTTTAGAGTTGTGGCACTATATTTTGACATTCTATTGTAGTATTGACATTGTTTGTCGCCACTATGATTTGACGTTGGTTTGTAGTATTTACGTCATAGCGGCGTGTTCATTTTTTGCCACTAAATTATTATGTGTTTTTGTAGTATTCATGCTATACCGCTGTGTACATATGATGCCACTATAATTTGTGTTCTTTTGCAGTATTTCGCTATAGCGTTGTATGCATTAGATGCGACCATAATGTGATCTTTGTATGTGGTATTGACGCTAATAACGGGAAGTACATTTGATACCACCATA
>MJUT01038047.1:29342-44269 GCA_002080005.1 Gigantidas platifrons
TCCCATGATTAAATAGTTAACTCCTTTTTACATTCATTTTAGTTATGTTGTATCTTAAAATCTGAATTATTTATATGATTACAATGGATACTAGCTGCCTAGTATATTCTAAGGTATAGATATTGGATACCCTCTCGATGAGACAGGGGGTGCCACTTTAAGTTTGGACAGCTTGCAATGCTATGTCATTGTTCTCAAATAATTATGAATGAAATTATGTTCTGTTTTTGTAATATATTGTCTAATTAATGATTTATATGTAACGGAGAAGACCCCGTAAGTTTATAACTTGTGTCTGATCCATTGTCTGTATTTGTTTGACAATAAAATATGTTTAAAGTTAAAAAAAAAGACAGCCTGGCTGAAGATCATAGTGGAGGCCATGTCTATAGAATGTCATAATCCCTACAAGTTCTATGTCATTTTGGTATATTTAGAAAAAGCGTATTTTAATTGTAGCCCCGATAATGTCATTTTTCCTTCTCTCATGTTAAACAGTTCTTCATTGCGGATATACATGATCTTTTTGCCGAAAACCAATCAACCATATGTTAGTACTATTTTTACAAATGTCATACTGATGACTCTCACAGTTGTTTTGAATACTGGAGGAGAATTACTAGACTCAACCGACAGTGCTGTTCACTGTGTCTCCAGATGACGGGTGGGGGGTGCCCCCTCGATAGAGTTGTAGGGGGAGGGGTTCCCCCTCGATAGCTGTTGTAAGGTATGACGGGTGGGGGTGCCCCCTCGATAGGGTTGTAAGGTAAACGCACCATGCGCACACAATTGGATATACATGTACTACGTTTTTATTATCATAAGGAAAGTCTAACCATGGATCATAGTTGGTAGCGTTCGTATTCAACTCCATATATTTTTTTCGGTTGCAGTTAGAAGTGATAGCCACTATCGTCCAATACCTATCTAGTTTCTGCACTTGTCCCACATCGTTGAACTTGTTCCCATCTTGAATATATGCATGACAAATTTACTTACCTTAATATTCGATAAAATTGTAGAAATGTTCCAGCATTTGTTTTTCAATTTCACCTTTGTTTTTTTGTGATTTTTTTTGGGACAAAATTATGAGACTGTTTCGAGAATTTTTGTTAACATTTTGCCTCTGATTTTAGATTTTTCGACAACATTTTGGAATTTTTCCGACAGTTGTTTTTTATTTTACTTTTTTTTATCCTGATTTGGACGTCAACTTTATCCCACGTTTTGATTATGGATATGGTGTTTAACGCCACTTTCAACAATATGTCAGCTATGTCGTGGCGGTCAATTTTATTGGTGGAGGAAACCGGATTACACAGAGAAATCCTCCGACCTGCCGCAAGTCACAGGAAAACTTTATCACATAATGTAATACCCAGTATCGAGTACACCTCGTCTGAGAGGTGTTCGAACTCAAAACGTTAGTGGTGATAGGCACTGGTTGCATAGGTAGTTATAAATCCAACTACGATCACCACCACGACGGCTCCTGAACTAGTGCACTATCAAAAGGCGCGTAACCTTATGATGTGGTAAGTATCTTGTTATTATCTTTATTGAAGACATAATTCATTGATACTAGTAATAGTTTTTTCTACAACCGCAGATGAACTTTTAATAAAGTTTAAGATGTGTTCATCATGCTATTAACTGTGGTTATTAGACTGCAGAACTTAGTCTATTTAAAGATTTGATTTATTCCCAAGTTATAAATAATAGATATGCCAGATTTAAATCGCGTTCGACATCAAAATCATTAGAGTAACGTCGGGTATAGGTATAAACGGGAGAGAAAGAGAGAGAGAGAGAGAGAGAGAGAGAGAGTTACAGTAAAGGTGATTGAGTGATTGTTGTTTAACGGAAAATGAGTACTTTTCAGCTATATTGTGGCGAGAACAAGTTACGTTTCAATTAGATGATGATTAGGTCCGCTTTGTACTAGACCGACATGCTCAGATAGATTTTCATAGTGGTTGCTCACTGAAACAGCAGTCCGCCGGTAGACATGTCGCTCCACTCTTCCACATTATTTTGAATCCGAGACAATATTAGTTAGAAGAAGAAAGTACCAATTTTATAGTCTGTGGTTTGACCCACCCGGTGCTCGAATCCACAAGTGCACGTGAGGTGAGGATAAACATATTGATGTTAATCAGAGTATAGAATTGCAGAGACAATTTTCTCTTGTTTAAATTCAAGATTATATTAACAAATAATTTCCTTAGTACTTTATTGGTTTAAGGTTTCGGTGTTTAACGACACTTTCAACTATATTTCAATTATATCGTGGCGGTCAATTTAGTTTTTTTTTGGTGGAGCGGGATTCGAACTCACACTGTTGGTTGTTATAGGAACTGATTGCACAAATACATTGTAAATCCAACTACCATACGATCATGAGCACGACGACCCGCTGCTAATTAGAATTACGAGGAACATTTTATTTTGAAAAAAAAACACTTCCTATTGATTGATGAAGTTCAAGATTAGATTAAACAATATTTTCTTTAGTACTGTATTGGATTGATTGATTGATTTTTGGTGCTTAACGCCACTTTCAGCAATATTTCAGCTATATCATGGCGACCAGTTTTAGTGGTGGAGGAAGCCGGAGTACCCGGAGAGAACCACCGACCATGGGCAAGCAACAGGTAAACTTTATCACTTGCGGTTGCGAGTCGAGTGCACCCTTTTTTGTAATTTACAAAGCCGGGCGCGAACCCACGCCGTATTGGTGATAGGCTTGTATGAGTTGTTAGATCAAGCCACCCGGGCCCCAGTACTGTATTGGTGTACATGATGTATTGATACATTATGAATATGCAAATAGTGCTGCCAAGAGAAATCTTTTGCTCAGGGCAAAGGGAAACTTCGCCCCCTCCTCCAATTCTCCAAATAATGATACTCAAACTAAGTCCACCACGGTGTGTCACAAGAAAGGGATCAGTACAACAAAAATGAAATGTGATTTGGAATACAACTTTCTACTTATGGGTCCCGGCTGACCCCCTACCCTCCCCCCTCCTCAGTGGGCCTGTATGCAACAGTAAATACAATATGAATATTCAACAGTAAAATTAGATGTCATTGGTTTTCATAGTGTAAGCTACACGAATGTAAACCCTTCCATAAACATCACTATATATATACCTTATATATTACACATTTTTTCTGCATTACTGATTTCTTGTTTAAGCTCTATTAAACAAAGAAGATTATTTGTCGTATTTATTATAAAACCATTCAACTGGAAAAGTTTTTTTGTGGGGGGGGGGGTATTTTTTCGTGACGGTCAGTTTTATTGGTGGAGGAAAACGGAGTACTCGGAGAAAACCACCGATCTGTGGCAAGTCACTGACAAACTTTATCACATAATGTTACATCGAGTACACTTCACCATGATCGAGATTCGAACTAACAACATCAGTGGTGATAGGAACTGATTGCTTCATTCGTCAAACATGAAGCCTTCGTTTTTCTTTCGTCATAATGAAAAGTTGTGTATTTCAATGGTTAGGATTATGGTATTTAACGCCACTTTCAACAATATTTCAGCTATATCGTGGTGGTCAGTTTTATTGGTAGAGGATACCAGAGTCCGCGGAGAAAACCACCAACTTGTCACAAGTCACTGACAAACTTTATCACATAATGTTGCATCGAGTACATCTCGCCCTGATCGAGATACGAACTCACAACATCAGTGGTGATAGACACTGACTGAATAGGTAGTTATTATCCAGTTACTATACATGTATCGTGACTATCAGATCTGATCTGGCAGGAAGGCAAAGACAATTATTACGAAGAGACCTATGAAGCCCATGTCATGGGTTGGTATCTAGAAATATTGACACTTGAAGTGGGTATTGATACCTGAGCCCACTTTAATACTGGACAATGTCAGCAAAGAATTTGCCAAAATCCACCTGACATTTTCTTATAAAGAACAGATATGATCCGACATGCAATATCGTCATCCGTGTTGTGTTATATCCAGCAACGGTACATATTTCTATATCCCGGGACCTCACGAGAAGAATAATAGGAAAGCAAGTAATTTTTAGCATTTTCTACATTGTTATTCTTTGGATTTGAACCATGTAAAAACCATAATTGATATTATTTGTACATCTAACCTGATTGCTTTATATATAACATGGTCTTGTAGTTTCATGGGGAACTTTATTCAGAATTTTTTTTTCACGCCACGATATTAAGCATAAATAAATCAATCAATCAATTTGATTTTATAATTTTATAACCCTTTATTTATAAATAATTAAATAAAATAAAAATTTTGTTAAATGGAAATTCTGAACTTTTTGCGAAAGTAGGAGACTTTATAAAGCATTCTACATAATTGCAAAAACGAGGTCCTTGTCGGTCAAAGGTATAACATGTGAAATATATAATGTAATTAATCACTCATAGAGGAATTAAATCTTCATACAACGAGGGAGTATATGATGAATGTATTGTAACAAACGTTATAAGACACCAAAGGGGAGTAATCATATGCCGTACTTCGAAGGATAACAGATAATACAATGGTCAAAATGGGAGGCAAAAGACTCTCGTCATAAATTAAATACTTTATCAAATAATGTTACATCGAATACACCTCCCCATGAGCGGAATTCGAACTCACTGCGTTAGTGGTGATAGACATTGATATAGCTGAAAAAAAGCTCAATTGTCGTTACCCGATACTCACTCATATATCTAGTGGATATGCACACAAAACAAACACAGGCCATGTGTAATAATTGGAACCCATTTTGTGCCATTTTTAGCTCATAGCATTAGTTATTGCAAGGATAACATTAAATGTGATAGTGCGTCACATGCCCCTAAATGTCACCAAAACAACGCTGTCTCCAGTTGATGCACTGTCACATTTAATGTTATTCTTACAATAACTAATGGTATAAGTAAAAACTTACCTTCGAGCGGCACAAAATGTCTTCCAATTGTGACTTACATTCACCCCTGTCCTTCTAAAGCAGTTCAGATAGATGGCGCGGTAGTCTAATAATAGTGGGTTGGTTCATTTTGACAATGTATGTCGGTTGCAATATACAATTATGGCCCTTATTAGAGGTAAACATTCAGATTTGTCAACCCGTGAGAGGTTGTTTGCCCGAGGGAAAACAACCTGTCAAGGGTTGGCGAATTTGAATGTGTACCTCTAATAAAGGCCATAATTGTTTTATTATTTTTTTTTTACTTTATATGTGATCCCATGGGAAACAATGGACTATATACTCATCAGTGCTGCATTGAAACTGGAAATTTTCGGCCAGCGTCTCCCGATCAGCGCGTGAGACGGCCATATTGTTTTTGTTGTTACCAGACGATGCGGAAATCTCTCTCTTGAGGAGGAAAATAGGGGTTGTTAGGAGGGTAACAATAGGAATCCAACTGGCGCGTAGATTATGTTCAAAATTGGAATTTTAGCTGTAGTAGGAAGCTTAGGTTCTACCGAGATTTGAACACACCACTCACATTTCCAAAAGATTATAGTTTGAATTTGTTGATTAGACGTACAATGTGTGCACTAGTACATGTACATTGTATTTGTTTTCTTAAACTGAAATTTCAAAAGAAGAAATTAACTACGAGCACTCATTCTATTGTACTGTCCATATTTGTGATATATGTTGTGATAATATGTGGTTTCATTTTGGTAGAAGCAAATTCAATTTGCGACTTTTTATTTTACTGTATATTTATATTTTCATTGTCGTAAAAATCCAAGTATTAAAAGGTGGCCTCCTGGTACCCCGGTTTTCTCCACCAATAAAACTGACTGCCACGATATAACTGAAATATTGTTGAAAGTGGCGTCAATGAAGATTTGACATATTGTCCACCTCTCTCAAAGTACGTGGTAATGCTAATATTATATTTGATAAACATACAGCAAGCTGGTTAGTGACTCCCGACAGGTCAGTGTATTCCTCCGGGTACGCCGGATTTTTCCACCAATAAAACTGACCACCACGATATAGCTGAAATATTGTTGAAAGTTGCGTTAAACACCATTAACCGGTCGAACACGGCAACATTTTTGTGGGAGAACGAATCTGTGCAGGTTTTATGTTGTGTGTGAACTTTTGTATTGCCGTTGGATCTCCAATTATTAGAAGGGGGAATTAAGATCTCATTAATCGGTATAAACCCGCCACAGTTTTGTGTCCGTCTCAATCCAGGACCTTGATTTACAACACCATAATATATCGTGGTCTGTTTAGTTTTCAATTATTTTAGGTGATGTGTGATTATGTGTTTTGTTGATATTGGTGGAATTGTTGATAACCAATGTTTGAACTTTCGTATCATAAAACATTTCGTGTTGCATTGTATAGCGTGGTCTAATTTTTCTTAACAATTGTATTCCGAACAATTCCACAACTACAGTAATAATGATTAAAGCAGGTAAAGTGTTTCCCTTTCTTTTGTAACGAGCGATGCTTCTGAAGAGCAAATTACTACTACCTACAGCAATTCTCTGTAGCTCGATCTTTTGTTTTCTGTGTAATGTTTTGTAGATCATTGTTTGTCCTTTTGTACTTTTTCTTTTGGCCATTGTGTTGTCTGTTATTCTTCTTTTGTCCATTGTGTTGTCTGTTCTTCTTCGATATACGAATTTTGATTACCCTTTGGTATCTTCAAACCCTTCTCACTGTACTTATACAATTCAGTATAAGCAACTTTAATTCTATGTATATTGCCAGATATAGTTATGTTGGTAAGAACTATTTCATAGATTACATTAACCTATTTTGGCTATCTTGTTATGGGTCTTCATCTTAGAAGCTGGCAATAACTTATAAAATTATTTGTTTTTCCATTCTTTAGACTACTATCGTACCCGATATGGGTTAATCCAGAGGAGACCCGGGAGCAGTAAAAAAATATACGTGTAGTTCTCTTGCTTACATGGTTTCTCAGCTGCAGGGCTATGTGTGGAAAAAACAAATACGAGGCGAAAATGAGGGTTTGAATAATACCATAGTCCTTGCGCACAGAAGACAATTTGCAGTCTGTAGCAACAGTGAAAGCCAACAGATCAGAACTCTTATTTCTTCGTTTCCTTCCGGAGTGCATTATTTCACAGCGGGGTTTTGTGTGTTTCGTTAAGTTTGTTGTGTAGTGTTTTGTGGGTCAATGTTTGACCTTTTGTCACTTTTATGTCTGTTTTCTTAGATTTATGTCTTCTAGTTAACTCTTTGGAATCTTCAAACCTTTCTTTCGTGATAAATATTCCAATATTTTAGCATAAAACATCAGACCATAACAGACACTTAGTGTTGGATAAATCTGACACGACCCATCATGTCAGATAACAAAATTAATCAGTGAGTGAGTAATTGTTCTTTAGCGACAAATGAGTATTTATTAGATATACATGTATCATGGCTGGAACAAGTTATATTAAATGAAATGATGATGGTGTCCACTTTGTACTAGACCAATACGTGTCACTGGATCCTTACAATGCTAACTCACTACAATAACAGTTCATGGGTAGACATGTGGCTCCATTGGGGCACTTTATCCTGATTCCGAGTGAACCAGTCTGTTCTCCTTAAGTGTTTGTTTAGCGGAGAAGCAGCAAATACCAATTATTTTTATTTGACCTGACCAGGACTCGAACCCACGATCTACCACACTCGAGGCGAGCAGTCTAACCATCACATCACGTACTGATACGGTAACTTATAAGAATTACTTAAGATGTACAAATGGTTATAGATTTATTGAGTCATTCGATTAGTCTGTTTTAATTTAATACATTAACTACTCATGTTCATTTTTAATTCTTCAATAAATGTCCAAAAATAACTGAAATTAAAATGTGAAACACAGAATTTGTGTCTGAATATTTGAAATGTATCGTTGTTCTGTCTATTTGATGGTTTATCGTCTGTTTATGGCGCATCATTTCGTTTGTATTCTGGGTTCGCCGCATCATTTTGTTTGTTGTCTATGATTGGCGCATCATTTTTGTTGTTGTCTGGGTTTGGCGCATCCGTTGGTTTGTTGTCTGGGCTTGGCGTATCAGTTGGTTTGTCATCTGGGTTTGTCGCATCAGTTGGTTTGTTGTCTGGGTTTGGCGCATCAGTTGGTTTGTTATCTGGGTTTGTCGCATCAGTTGGTTTGTTGCCTGGGTTCGGCGCATCAGTTGGTTGGTTGTCTGGGTTTGGAACATCAGTTTGTTTGTCGTCTGGGTTTGGCGCATCCGTTGGTTTGTTGTCTGGGCTTGGCGTATCAGTTGGTTTGTTGCCTGGGTTCGGCGCATCAGTTGGTTGGTTGTCTGGGTTTGGAGCATCAGTTTGTTTGTCGTCTGGGTTTGGCGCATCCGTTGGTTTGTTGTCTGGGCTTGGCGTATCAGTTGGTTTGTTATCTGGGTTCGCCGCATCATTTTGTTTGTTGTCTATGATTGGCGCATCATTTTTGTTGTTGTCTGGGTTTGGCGCATCCGTTTGGTTTGTTGTCTGGGCTTGGCGTATCAGTTGGTTTGTCATCTGGGTTTGTTGCATCAGTTGGTTTGTTGTCTGGGCTTGGCGCATCAGTTGGTTTGTCATCTGGGTTTGGCGTATCAGTTGGTTTGTCATCTGGGTTTGTCGCATCAGTTGGTTTTTCATCTGGGTTTGTCGCATCAGTTGGTTTGTTGTCTGGGTTTGGCGCATCAGTTGGTTTGTTATCTGGGTTTGTCGCATCAGTTGGTTTGTTGCCTGGGTTCGGCGCATCAGTTGGTTGGTTGTCTGGGTTTGGAGCATCAGTTTGTTTGTCGTCTGGGTTTGGCGCATCCGTTGGTTTGTTGTCTGGGCTTGCGTATCAGTTGGTTTGTTGCCTGGGTTCGGCGCATCAGTTGGTTGGTTGTCTGGGTTTGGAGCATCAGTTTGTTTGTCGTCTGGGTTTGGCGCATCCGTTGGTTTGTTGTGTGGGCTTGGCGTATCAGTTGGTTTGTTATCAGGGTTTGTCGCATCAGTTGGTTTGTTGTCTGGGTTTGGCGCATCAGTTGGTTTGTCATCTGGGTTTGGCGCATCAGTTGGTTTGTCATCTGGGTTTGGCGCATCGGTTGGTTTATCATCAGGTCTTGGTTTGCCATCTTTTCCCGTCCTGTCTTTACCATTCCTTCCATTTAGTCTTCTGCCATCTCTACCGTCATTCATTTTGGGTCCAGAAAAACCTGGTCTCTTCATTCTACCCTCTTTATTTGGTGAACGAGCCATGGTAATTGATAACACACATAGTGCAACGAGAAGACACAGAGCGATCCTCATTTTCTGAAAAACAAGAATCTGGGGTTAATATGTTAAATTGAAATAAAGATTCCAGCAGCTACAGTGTAGTGTAAATAAACTTAAAATTTCACCTGAGATGCCCGTATGCATAATACTACTTAAGTTAAGATTTTTTCCTTAGAAAACAATTAAGTTAAGGTAACTCCGCCCCTTTTACTTAAGTGGTATGCATAATACTCCTTAAACTAAGAATTTCCTTAGCAATATCTTAGTTTTAAATAGCTCCGCCCATTCCACTTAAGTGGTATGCATAAAGCTCCTTAAAATAAGAATACACTTAAGTTTTCACTTAAATCTAAGGTACATATTGAGGTATCTTAAGTATGTAAAATGCAGCAACTTCGAACCAATTAACAACGAAAAATTATCAATATCGTTGATATTCATATTTAAATGAATAACGGATGGGTATATTGTCAGAAATATCTTTACGGCTTTAATTATTAATTAATTCATATTTCAACAGAAAGTATACGTAACTTTTCCGGGCCAGTTTACTTGATTTTTTACTTCAAAAATATCAATATTCGTTGTTGGAACCACAAGCCTTGTTTTTCAAATTAAAAATGTACACGTATACCTGTACATACACGTGTAATATAGTATCTTATGACAAGCGTGAAATTCATGATATGTAACATTTTCATTGATTCTTTGTACAGGTCTGCCCATATAAACTCATTTCAAAATTAAAATTGTCACGTACAATGTTTCACGTTACCCGGTATCGAATGCCAGAAGTTATGACAATCTAATTAAAATTAGCTCTACGCACTTGCTCCCCCATTTTTTTTGTTGCTGCGTGGTAGCGCAGCTAATAAAAAAGGGGGACCAAGTGCGTAGAGCTAATTTTAATTAGATTGGAAGTTAGGAGGGCTATGAGAAGGGAACGTATCTTTAGAGATAGAACTAATCCATTAGAAAAATATGATGATTTTGAATTATTTGAAAGATTTAGATGTAATGAAACCTCAGTTATTTCGTTAGCACATATATTGTCCCATTTTTTTTTATTTCTTTGACGTCTCTGTTTACAGAATTCCCGGCAACAATTCAACCTTTTCTCTATCTGTCCAATTTGGCTTCCTTTTAGACATTTTTTATTTTCAACAGTCACGAATAGTAAAATTCAAACACACCCGATCTTGAATGCTTATCCGCACAAAGTAATAAAAGCGTGCATTATATATGTATTGAAAAATTAAAGCGAAATTACCAAGGATGAATAAATATAATATTAAACGGTAAATGGAGAAGAGTTCCGATAATTTCCACTTAAGGTTTCCTTAGCTAAGTAAAAACTTAAGTAGTTATGTGCATACTACTTAAGATTTTCACTTAACTAAGGAATTCCTTAGTGAAATCTTAGTTTAAGTCACACTTAAGTTAAGATGTTTTATGCATACGGGCCCAGGTGTCAATGCTGACATTTTTACAATAATACACTCAGCAATGCTATTGTAAATGTGGCCTCTAATATCAGTTACAGACCGCTGATACAGGCCGATGTCACAATCGATGTTTTGCAGGTCTTCTTCCTATTATGAACGAACTTAAAACATTTTACCAATGATGAAATAGGTAAAATAGGTAAACTCGTTCACAAACAAAATCTGTCTTTTTATTTCATTATTATTGTACAAGTTGGCCTTCACCTCAGTAGGAATGCGGAAAAAGAAACCGGATATATACAGTGTACATATGTGTCTTATACTCAATGATCTTTAAATAACAATACATTTAAAAACCAGAAGTCATATTTTACGAGAGGATATCGTTGATCGTGTTTGACCCCATCATTATTACTGATACCATTACTTGAAGATTTGTGTCAATCCATCCCATTGAAAGTGTTAATATACAGTAACATAAATCAGAAATAAACTGATGGGCTAGGGTGTTTAATGCCACTTTCAACGATATTTCCATCATATCGTGGCCATCATTTTTATTGGTGGAGGAAAACGGAGTACTAGTACCAGGAGAAAGACACCGACCTGTCGCAAGTCACTGACAAACTTTAATTGATTACGTGATCTTCGAAAAAGCATAATTAGTTCAGTACTATTTATTCCTCGTATATTACAGCCAAATGCATTGGTACAGAGAAAAATAACAACTTAATAATAACATAACAAGACTATTTACAAAATATACAGACAGGAGGGTAAATAGGGTAAAGTACAACAGCGGGTAAGCCTTAAGTTAAAAAAAACCTATTTATGTCTTTAATAAATATACATAATATATTAGTAATAACAAAGTTGGTATCAGATCTAGTGAACACGATACCTTTCTATAATAACGTTCAATAGGTACAATCAAAGCCAAAGAGATTGGAAAAATAATTTAAAAGTATTGGGGAGCAATAAAGCCAAATGGCCTCAACACGATATATCTAGCCAAAATCTGCTAAGGTCATCTAAGTCTGAGGAAGGAGAATCTTAGTCTTATTAATAATTACATTATTTAGCATCTATAGATTTCAATAAAAAAATATATATAATAAACCATGCCAGTGCTAAAGCATTGTGGGACCCGGGTGGCTCAATGAGTTAGGTCGCTGTAGGGCCCGGGTGGCTCAATGAGTTGGGTCGCTGTAGGGCCCGGGTGGCTCAATGAGTTAGGTCGCTGTAGGGCCCGGGTGGCTCAATGAATTAGATCGCTGGATCTAACAACTCATACAAGCCTAGCACCAATACGGCGTGGGTTCCCGCCCGCCTTTGTAAATTACAAAAATGGGTGCATTCGACTCGCAGCCGCAAGTGATAAAGTTTACCAGTTGCTTAACCATGGTCGGTGGTTCTCTCCTGGTACTCCGGCTTCCTCCACCACTAAAACTGGTCGGCATGATGTAGCTGAAATATTGTTGGAAGTGGCGTTAAAACACCAAAAATCAAATCAAATCAACCAAAGCATTGAATACGGGCCGGACGATACCCTCGGGTGCTAATAGTAGCTGCTATTGTCTAAGTCGACATAAAGTTTTTTTTTAATAAACTTGTTTTGTCATCAAATATTTTGGAAGAAGCTGCTTGTGATTTTGATTTAGGAAAAAGACATTCTGACTAAAATAACCAGAGGCTATCAATCTATAAAAGGACAGAGAATCCAATGGTCAATATGGTTAATTAGAGGTTATAAATCTATAAAAGGACAGAGAATCCAATGGTCAATATGGTTAATCAGAGGCTATAAATATATAAAAGGACAGATAATTCAATGGTCAATATGGTTAACCAGAGGCCATCAATCTATAAAAGGACAGAGAATCCAGTGGTCAATATGGTTAATCAGAGGCTATACATATATAAAAGGACAGAGAATTCAATGGTCAATATGATTAGTCAGAGGCTACACATATATAAAAGGACAGAGAATTCAATGGTCAATATGGTTAATCAGAGGCAATAAATCTATAAAAGGACAGAGAATCCAGTGGTCAATATGGTTAATCAGAGGCCATAAATCTATAAAAGGACAGATAATTCAATGGTCAATATGATTAATCAGAGGTTATAAATATATAAAAGGACAAAGAATCCAGTGGTCAATATGGTTAATCAGAGGCTATAAATCTATAAAAGGACAGATAATCCAATAGTAAATATGGTTAATCAGAGGTTATAAATATATAAAAGGACAGAGAATCCAGTGGTCAATATGGTTAATCAGAGGCTATAAATCTATAAAAGGACAGAGAATCCAGTGGTCAATATGGTTAATCAGTGGCCATAAATCTATAAAAGGACAGAGAATCCAGTGGTCAATATGGTTAATCAGTGGCCATAAATCTATGAAAGGACAGAGAATCCAGTGGTCAATATGGTTAATCAGAGGCCATAAATCTATAATAAAAAGACAGATAATCCAATGGTCAATATGGTTAATCAGAGGCTATAAATATATAAAAGGACAGATAATTCAATGTTCAATATGGTTAATCAGAGGCTATAAATATATAAAAGGACAGAGAATCCAATGGTCAATATGGTTAATCAGAGGCTATAAATATATAAAAAGGCAGAGAATCCAATGGTCAATATGGTTAATCAGAGGCTATAAATATATATTAGGACAGATAATTCAATGGTCAATATGGTTAATCAGAGGCTATAAATATATAAAAGGACAGATAATCCAATGGTCAATATGGTTAATCAGAGGCTATAAATATGTAAAAGGACAGAGAATTCAATGGTCAATATGGTTAATCAGAGGCTATAAATATATAAAAGGACAGAAAATACAATGGTCAATATGGTTAATCAGAGGCTATAAATATATAAAAGGACAGAGAATCCAATGATCAATATGGTTAATCAGAGGCTATAAATATATAAAAGGACAGAAAATACAATGGTCAATATCGTTAATCAGAGGCTATAAATATATAAAAGGACAGAGAATCCAATGGTCAATATGGTTAATCAGAGGTCATAAATCTATAAAAGGACAGATAATCCAATGGTCAATATGGTTAATCAGAGGCTATAAATATATAAAAGGACAGAGAATTCAATGGTCAATATGGTTAATCAGAGGCTATAAATATATAAAATGACAGTTGTACAGCGCATTGGAGAAATCCTCACAATAAACTACCACGTCTTCTACCGGAACTGCTCTGTACGAGAGCGTATACTTAAAGGAGCACGTACTTGCCACGATTATGGTTTTATAAAGCATTTTTCGCGTTCACTAAAACTATATCGGTTCTTTATATTTGTTTTTTGTTTGCTTGATGGTGTTCAACGCCACTTTCAACAATACTTTCGTGACCGTCAGTTTTATTGGTGGAGGAAACAGAAGGACCCGGAGAAAACCACCGATCTGTCGCAAGTCACTGACAAACTGTATCACATAATGTTGTACATCTCGCCCTGATCGAGATTCGAACCCACAACATCAGTGGTGATATGTGCTGATTGCATAGGTACACGTAGTTGTAAATCCAACTACCATACTATCGCGGTCACGACGGCCCCTGGTTCGTTATAAGATAAAAAAAAACGTTGCCTAATAGCGTATTGCTTTGGTGAATGCAAAGCCTACTTTATAAAGCCGTCTAATAGTGAACATCGCAAGATGCGAGCTAAACAGCAACATGTGTGTAAGGAGATGAATCAATATACTAACAATACCAACCGGAAGTGGTTTTTAAATTTCAGCATAGAATGGACAATCGGAGAGAATGACCGGAAATAGCCTATTAATTAGAATAACAAATAAGTATCCGGTTTAAAAATAATCAACAAAAAATAGGAATCCGTACAGCTTCTTTACAAGAAACGATTAATCTATTTAAAAAAAAATGACAATCGCTATAGTTTACGTCACACAAGTATTCAAGTATTGTTACGTCACGTCATTCATTTCATGATCGCTGTCAATGACACTGTTTAGAGTAAACAATCATTGCCCTGCGTTTCTCAAGTTGGTGGCGATTTACAGTTGGTTGCCGAATAATTGTTTATGTATTGAACGGTGAAGTTCCCAGCAATGTGAAAAGAATGTCTTTATATTTAAAATTAGTAAGATAAATCTCGAGTACGTTGAAATTTTCCTGACGGAGATTCCGCAATGTTTACAAAGACGTCACTTGGG
>MJUT01038047.1:68268-86799 GCA_002080005.1 Gigantidas platifrons
AGGTAGTTGTAGGGCCCGGGTGACTCAATGAGTTAGGTAGTTGGATTACCTAACAACTCATACGAGCCTATCAGCAATACGGCGTGAGTTCGCGGCCGGCTTCGTAAATTACAGAAAAAAGTGCTGTAGACTCGCTGTCGCAAGTGATAAAGTTTACCAGTTGCTTCCCCATGGTCGGTGGTTCTCTCCGGGTACACCTGCTTCTTCCACCACTAAAACTGGCCGCCATGATATAGCTGAAATATTGCTGAAAGTGGCGTAGAACACAAAAATTATAAATTCAAATTAAGAAAAAGTTGGAAAACTAAACCATATCGTCTTTCAATTTCACTATGATTATAAGCAACCACATGATAAACATCAAATTCTGATTATCTCCCGTTGATCAATATTGATATACAATTATGATCTGTCGATAGCATATCAATATAAAATTAAGAACTAGGCAATGTATATGTTGTTTTTTATTTTTGTTTGATGGTGTTTAACGCCACTTTCAACACTATTTCAGCTATATTGTGGCAGTCTGTTTTATTGGTGGGACATGAACCTATACCATTTCGGAGCACCTGCGTTCACCGCCGGTTTTTAGTGGGGTCCGTGTTAGTTTTATATGTATGTTTTGTAGATCTTTGTTTGTCCTCTTGTACTTTATCTTTTGGCCATTGTGTTGTCTGTTCTTCTTCGATATACAGATTGTGATTACCCATTTGGTATCTTCAAACTCTTCATAGATTTCTATGCCAGACTTTTATGTCTACTGTTCGATTTATTAATGACTTTGAGGTAACGTTATTAATATGTGTCACAAGCTATGCTGATGGATACTGGTAGATATAACGACACCTATACATATTTTAATGACTTTGAGGTAGCTTTATTAATATGTGTCACAAGCTATGATGATGGATACTAGTAGATATAGCGACACATATTTTTACTGTATTAAGGTTGTACGATACACTTCAGGTAAACTTTGATCTGCTCGTTTAATTTTCTTATTTTTTCGGCAGTGTGTTTGAATATATCCACTGTAATAAATATCAAAATTTTAACGATTTCCAACCAACAGACTCAGAGCTATAAAGTCACTAGCCACATAGCAGTTTTTCTCTCTGTGGTTTTGATCACCGAGATGCTTGAAATCTGCATACAAACATCATATGATCAACACGTTCGACTGATTTTAAAGAGTTATCTCCCTGTAGTGTTAGGTACCACCTTAACTGACCTTTTTATGTTTTCACGGTACAGGCGTGGTCGTGATCGTATTTTAGTTGGATTTACTACTACCTGTGCAATAAGTGCTTGTGAATTCGAACCCTGTTCATACCGAGGTGTACTGGATATAACATTACGTGATAAAGTTTATCAGTGACTTGCGACAGCTTGATGGTTTTACCGGGTACACCGGTTTCCTCCACCAAGAAAACTAACCGCCATGATATAACTGAAACATTGTTGAAATTGCTGTTAAAGACCATACACCTTAAATCACAAACTATTTAATGTTTCTCATATTTAACATGACAATGTGATCTGTTGACACTTTTGAGTGTGTTACATTATCATTGGCGGAACTTCATACTTCATGTTCTTTCATTACGAGATAGACAGTTTAAGTTATGTTATAGTACGACACCATATAGGTGGTGTTCGATATTTCAATAGTTTTGACTTGATTGATTTATTTTTGGTGTTTAGCGCCAATTTCAACAATATTTCAGCTATATCATGGCGACCAGTTTTAGTGTTAGAGGAAGCCTGGAGTACCCGGAGGGAACCACCGACCATGGTAAACTTAATCACTTGCGACTGCGAGTGGAATGCATCCTTTTTGTAATTTACAAAGTAGGGCGCGAACCCACGCCGTATTGGTGATAAGCTTGTATGAGTTGTAAGATCTAGAGACCTAACTCATTGAGCCACCCGGGCCCCCTTTTTCAATAGACAATACAGACATCGGGATGAAGAATGGCTTTGATCCTACAGTTATGTGATAACAAAAGAAAAACAATGGCCCCAGTACTGATCCAGGCACACCACTGACAACAGGCATTTGACCCCACATGTCATTATAGACGAGTCTTGGCGATTTTCTCTTTATTTGATGCTTAGCAGCGATATTAATATGATAACTAACAACATACTATTTACACAAATTGTGATTGTATTTCTGATGAGAGAAATATATATATATATAGAATAAGCGAATAAAATAAGGGTATATATTGAAATCATCACATAATTATAATAATCTACAACATTATTTTGTATTTGTTCTCATTCGTGACGTATCATCAGATTTGTAGCTGATAGTAACACGACAGGTGCCACTAATGGAGCATGAACTGCTTACTCTTCTCTTCATCGATCTTATTCCCGTTTTCAGTTCATTCGTCTTGCTTAATATTTAGTTTTTTCCGTGTAGTATTTTGACGACCAATGTCGGTCTTTTTCTTTCTTTTGACCATTGTATTGTCCATCCTTCCTCAAATTACCCCTTTGGCACCCTAAGGCTTTTCTTAAACATATGTAGTCTTAAAATTTGTTCTTTGAAATCATACAATTGATATGATCAAATACATAAGTAGGTACAAAATGAAATATATACATAGCTGATGTTATAAATTTTCATGTCATGTTGAGGTTTACTTTCCGTTCAGCCGCCGTGAGACATATGTGATACTCATTCTGTAAGGCAGCATCATAACAATCATAAGCTGCTTCTTTGTCACCTACTATCTCATTACATACTCCTAATATTGTTAATGCACTCGATACGCTGCCTGCATTGACAAAATACCTTTCTTTTATTGTTAGATATAAATCACGTAATGGCTGTTGTCTATTGACAATGTCATAAAGATGATGATAACATAGAAACCTTAGACAATGTGACATAACAACAGGTGATACATTAAAACAACCCTTCTGGACTTCTGGTTTTAGTTCATGAGGTATCAGTGTTGATTGTTTTACATACAACACATTATCTATCGTTGTCCGTTTCATCTTTTCATTCAGTGTAATATTTGACCGACCTACGTTCTGTTTGTAGCACTTAATATTATCTGTGGTATAGTTGGTTTTACCTAACGATAACATATCTGGTGTACAACGAGACAAAACATGATCTATAATCTTTAACGTGGTATTGTACTGACCAAGCACATAGTAAAATGAGGCATAGAGCAACCATCCAGTCACAGCATCTGATTGTGTACAGTCATGTAAGTGTTTATGATAACGTCGTATTACATGTGCATTAAGTATATTAGTAGTAAGAAACGGCAATGTCTGGACAATCCTCTGGCTTGCTGTGGCATAATAATATTTACATATTCCTGACAAAATACTCGAGGACTCTGACATGGCTAACGATTTTATAAAACTTAGCAGTGTGTATCCCTTTTCTAAATTAATTCCCATATCATTGCCCATAACCCGATACAAAAAAACTTCTAATTTAATACACGACTCGTGTAACACGGCATCACTATTAAACAATGTATTAACTGTAAAAACTTGATGTTCACCATTTCGTAGTATCTCTAATACATTTAACAACTGCCGACTATTAGACCGATTTATTTTTCCATGAAACATATTATGTTCAGGAATAAAATAGTTGGGACAATAACAGCACTTCACCCATGATATTATTTTATCAAGACAAAGAAAATAACAGTGAAATAAGTTTTGCAGCTGAAACGCGTTAGTAGAAATTTCTTCTGATAACCAGAACACAGCCGTTTTCATGAAGTATGAACACAGTAGTCCTTTAACTTTATCATTTCTGTCGATAATGTTCTTGAGTGACAGTTTCAGAAGAGCGTAACACAGGATTTGTGTGTAGTTCATAGCATGTGATAATTGTTTCTCTGCCATAGAAAATGATATTCTCCATAATATTTCATTATTTTCTATTTCTTTGGGTCCAATAGGTACTAGTATACAGCCATAATTAACTATGTCGTCTATTAATATATCTGGTGGCCACTGACCAGGTCTATGACGATATAAAAAATGTTCTGCTTGTCTTGGCCAGGAATACAAGTGAAAGCATACAGCCATATCTTGGGATTCATCTTTGTTAGATAAACAAGGGCCGTGTACTGATTGCTTAATCTGAGAAATACTCCCAATCAGTTTACTGATGAACCGTATGTTTGACAAAAAAATGCCTTTTGATGTTTCAACAAAACATTCAGGTGAGGTATATATGTATTGATGATCACCGACAGCTATCAATTTCAATCTAGAAAATCCTGAAAATTCCATGTCTTCCTCCATGAAAAGAGTTGTGTATATTGATGAACGATTAATATGTTGTACATCCTGTATGACTTTAATGTCATTAAGTACAAACATTATATCTAAATCACTTCCTGGAAGATCTAAACCTTCCGCTAAGCTTCCACTTGATATTTTGGTTAGGCTTGTTTCTCCTTTATTACATATCTTGTCTATTATAAGAAATATATTTTGTCTTATTCTTATGTCCATCTCACTACCAACCACTCTTACTAGGTTGTCATAAACGTCTTTCTCGTGTGATGAAAACAATGATGTATGATCTATATTAAAATTTAAAAAAAAATCATTTTAATGGTTTGTATTTTTATTTCATATCAGACATACTGTGGTGTATGGTATTAGTTAAATAAATGTCTCCCATTATTACGTAGTTTTAACCCCTCTGAAGAAGTGGTGGAAAAATATGCAATCCTCTAGAGGATTAAAATTTCTCGTGCCTTTCCCCGCATTAATTTCAAACGCATTTATTTCAAATTTTGAAATGTTAAATAATGGGAGAAATCAATTCTCCTTCAGTTGACCATGTGGGTTACGATATTTCTCCACTCTCGAGAGTTAAATTTAAAATATAGTAACCCACGAGCAACTGAAGGAGAATCTATATATACTAGTATGTTAGCTAAAAAGTAAATTTAATGTGGTGACAGAAATGATAATATATATATATAGTTTAATTATTCAGACGAAATGTTTTAGGTTTAGAGCTATTTTGCTTAACGGCACTTTTGATCAAGACGTAGATAAGGTGAATTTACTTTGATTAAGAGGGAAGGAAACTCGATGATAATGTAATTAAATTAAAATCAATCTAATCATATTTCATTGTTTAATAATAAACTATGTGATCAGACTGTCTTCTCCTTTATAATGTAGTGTCTTAAAGGTAATAAGCTACAGATGCATGCAGACATTACTAATCTCAGGTGCACATAAAGTTTACAGAATGTACACGTAGAAATTAACATAGAGACCTAATTATTGGACACTTTTGTAATGAATGACACACATTTTTTATTTAGATGTCAGAGTTCGTATATAAAGTTGTATATATTAACATCTAGGAAAATAAAATGTTGATTTGAATATTAGATTTTTAAGATTTTTATTCTGTAGATTTATAGAAGTGAAACGTAGTGTGTACATCATTTATTGCTGCTCACTAATTTGACACCATAAATTAATTAACAAGAGCTTAAATCGTGGTAACAGAAAAACAAGGGCAACGCAAAGCGTGGCGCATCCCCTCTCCTTAAAATTTCACCCGATGACCGTTACCTTTGACCTATGACCTTTAAAATCAATAGGGTTCCAGATTTTCATAAGGACTAAGTATGTACTACGTTTTGTCAAAATCCATTTACGGATGTTGATTCTAGAGTGTTCACAGGGATGCTACAGGGTATAAATTAGACCCTGTCACATTGACCTTTGACCTATGACCTTGAAAATCAAAAGGGTTCCAGACTCTCCTAAGGACTAAATATGTACCAAGTTTGGTCAAAATCCTTTGAAGGATGTTGATTCTAGAGTGTTCACGAAGATGTTATGGAAGGACGGACGGAAGGAATGACGGAAGAAAGGACGGACGGACGGTAGCGTAATTATATCTCTTCGCAACTTCGTTGGCGAGGGGATAATAAACAAGCGTTATCTTTTATGATAACTTTCTTGATAACTTTTAAAATTAAACCGAACTGATGTAAAGAATATACACTGACTACTTCCGAGACACTATGCCAAAAAAGGGTAAACAAAAACTGAAGCAAAACAAAACGAATACAATACAAGGTTTGCGTCCTGTCCTTGATTATTATGACATCAAACATAACAATTAACACATTCTGACAAGTGTTAAGTGTCTGTTGTCATATTACGTACGTGTATCCGTAAACATTTTCACAATCTTATTTACAATTCCTTTAATATTTTATATGTTCATTATATCTTTTGGGCTAGTGTTATGGTTATGGTGTTTAACGACACTTTCTACAATATTTCATCTATATCGTGACGATCAGATTTATTGGTGGAGGAAATCGGAGTTCACGGAAAAGACCACCGCCCTGCTGCAAGTCACTGTATCGCATAATATTGTATCGAATACACCTCGTCATGATCAGGATTCTAACTCACAACGTCAGTGCTGATAGTAAAGTAATATATCTTACGATCACATGTCTCACTTACTCCCCTTTATTGATATGTCTCGGGATGAGAGCTCCAACACGTCATGGTATATCAGTAAGGGGAACAATTGAGATCTGTGATTTTATTCAGATTGTGTTCTTCTATATTCTCATTTGTTTTGTAGTGGTTTCATGTTTCATTATTTTTCTGTATTTGTTTTTCTATACTGCTGTCTACCAGTAGTGGATTAGGAACTGTCTACCCTTCCTGAGCACATGATCCCCCCCTTGAGGAATGATTTGTACATCTGTCCGTTTTCTTTTGGCCTTACTATTGTCTGTCATTCTGTGAAGTGTACCATATGATTACCTCTTTGGTATCTTCAGCCTTTTTCAAATAAGTACCAACATTGATTGTTTTCAAATCTATCATAACGATAAACAAATCCTATGTAGCTTCATTGATGTTTTGCTGATTGTAGATTTTAAATATTAAAATTGTATTTACCTGTCTGTTGAGATTGTGTATTCTCCAAATATTCTAAGTATCTGTTGCCTGTTTTGATTGGGAATAAAATGTTCAAGATCTGTGGTCCATTCTGTTTCCTTCGATATAAGCAAGCTTTGTACTCTCTTTCAAATTGAAAGATAGTCAATCCAAATACATCATTGTGGCGTTCTGTCCTTTTGCCAAGTATTTGTTTGATACAAGAAAAATGTTTACGTCTTCCACGATAAGGAAAGTTCTTGACACCATGACTGTCAACAAACAACACTTTCTTCGTTTTATACACTCTTTTGTCATCTTCGCCTTCGTCTGTAAGACATCTTGGCTTAGCCGCCATTGTGTAGCTTTATTAACGTATATCACATCTACAAATATATATTTATTTTATCTACAATTTAGCAAGAGATTAATTCAAATTCAAAGCTATCGAAGAGATATTTATTTATTTGAGATCACTGCTGACATTATTGTCATGGTTATATAATTTGATATTTGTTGTTTCTCTGTTACCAAGGAGAAAAAAAGATTAATTGGCTATGAATCAAGATGATATGTCCATGTTTATCACCATGTCTACCCATGGACAGTTGTTACAGAGTGCTATTAATATGTCAATCCAGCTTATCATGTTGGGCAGGTACAAAGCCGACATCATTATCATTTCATGGAATGTAACATGCTGTCCCCATGATTTAGTTGAAAAATGATAAATTGTAACATAAATACGCATTTTTCCTTTGATGTTTTAATGCAGTAATCAACTTAAAAATAGTGAACTTTTACAAACCATGGTATAATATGAAGATCTTGATGTTATTCCATGATGTTGAAATCACATGAGAATAATAGTTAAGTTTCTATGGAAGTGGAAGGAGCTTAAGTCATGGTGTAATATAAAGATCTACATGTTATTCCATGGTTAACGTGGACGTCGAAGAGAGAATTCTTTGTCAATCGTGTAATTTCTGTTACAAAACATATATACCAGGGATCTTACTCATGAACTCATTTAGACCAACTCATCCTTCGGATTCGTTGGTTTAAATAAGTTAATGCGCAAGATACATGGTATATATAATACTTGGCGTTAGATCACACATCATATGTATATCATGACTCTGCTCTGAACATATCATATGCGAAGAAAAATATAAGAACAACTGTTTTCCTATATATGAGTTGGACAAATGGAGGAAATTGTATCATATTTGATCTCATTTACATTGTTTATGTTCCTGACATTTCCCATGAAGCTTTTAATCACGGGGGAGAGATGGGGGAGAGATAAAAGCACACGATTAATTGTAAATTATCATATTCCTTGACATATTGTTAAAAGAGTTTTATATTGTATGAAAACAACCCCCATAAAATCCCAGCAAAATGTTACAAACATTAAAAAATATATATACATTATATATGACGACGTTCAAGTCGAGCTGATATGCCATGATAACATACATATCTATTTATAAAGCCTTAATGTTGTTATTTAAAATAATTGACCATATGTACAAAACATTAAATGTTACTGATCCGTATTAAAATATTCTACTTTGATTATCTACATAATATTCTTACATTTTGTTTGTATTTTTAACTTAGAAACACTTACCTAGTATATTTTTTTACCTATACCACAATCATTCATTCCCAACTTTCAGTCTGGTTTTCGTATGCTTCAATTTTATTGGTTAAGCTGTCAATGACATTAATAGGGGAATTTTAAGACTAAATATAGAAACAGGTTTTTCCATTAGTTTCGTATCTATTGCTAACATTAACCGACTTTTATAGTATGGACATTAAAATTTTGTTACGATAAACCGTTCAACAATATTTAGATCTTTAGAAATTTACTTAAAGGGAAAGGTCAGTCAGTTGAAAAGTTGTTTTAATTCAATTCATTATAACTTTTTATTCATAAATAACTTATTATTTTAAAAAGGACCTTTATTAACATTAATATACCCAATTAGAAATATGAATATTTGGAATGTCCTGTCGTAGAGTAAGCAGCCACGACACATCTTTATGCCACACGGACTGATCATGCTAGTTGAATAAATATGTTTATAATTGTATATCGTTTTAATTTTTTTCTTAATATTCCCATCCAATGTTAAATTTTCATAAAACAAAGGAGTTTATTTGTATCGGGAAGGCGGTGGGCGGTCTACGTATAATTTCATCTAAGAGAATTTCTTGTTTTACGTGATTCGCCGTATATGTTGAATGAATGTCAGTTTTAACTCGTTTTATGCATACGTATGCTTTTTTTCTCCCAATGTTGTCGTACCTTCCCGTGTTTTTCGAGGTCACTGGTCGATGTGTTGACAAGGGTAATTACACAAAAACAATTCTTCTCACACTTTTCCTTTTAATTCCGTTAATGCAATAAAATGTTTAACATGAAGTCATAATGATTTTGTAAATATCAAAAGATAAATACACGACGTTATTTTACTATTTACATAATTTTTAATGATAAAATTGCAACTGATCAATGCTGATATAATAGACGATACCGCTACTGTGACGTCACGGCTCTTTCGGAAGAGCTTTAATTGCAGGTATAATCCGAGAATGGATTATGTCCCTTATCTCCTCACATTGCAGAGTTCTGAAAAATGGCGATTCCCATTATTAGGTGCTACAGACAACTTCAATCACCAAATTCTACTTTAAAGTATACTATTTTTAACATTCATTAACACAAATGTCTTTTATTTACTGTCATTTAAATTTTCACACAAACTTGTTAAGACCACGGAGGTTTCCTTTAAGGTAATATTACACCAGTTTTGGGTGAAGAAATTTGTCCCCTGAAAATTCAATTTGGAATACGGCGGTACCTTTACTAAGCTATTCATACATGTTTCAAGTCGAAATATGTTACCAACAATTAGGCCCTGTGTGGGTCCGGGGTACTACGAATAGGCCCACAGCACCCTCTTGCTTGTCGTAGAAGGCAGACTAAATGAGGCGACACGTTTTGCGACTCGTGATGGTGGAGGAAGGGATCCTGGTGGTTGAAACACACCTCTTTGGCCCTTACTTCACCTAGACGGGAGGTCGAATGGACCCGATTCGATCAATCGGCTGGTCACGTCAAGCCCTTTCACTGATCCTCTAAGCACTGTTTATACGTTTTTATTATTCTAACTTGATGAATGATGTTTACTAAATAGCTAAGAGATGGGATTGCTAATGATTGTGGTGGCTAATGGGTCAATCGAGTAATTGATATTTCGAACGGTTGTTTCATTGGGAACCAGCCCTAATACGAAGCTTGCGTTCTTATAGAAAGTCTTCTGTTCGAGTATACCATCCTTATAATTCCTGGTACTTTCCGACGGAGATCCTCAGAATTCAAGTACCGCCCGTGTTGGCACTCCGTGGTGGGTGGGGTCAAGGATGGTGAACTATTATACATGGCAACATGGATGCTCCTCATGAAAAAGACAGTCCAACTTTATCCAATCCAGAGAAAAGAAAAATGTAAGACTTGAAGAAGAAATTGAAGATTCAGATAATGGGTCGCGATTTATCGTTTTGAAAAGTAAGGAAGGCCTAGTGCCTTTAACAAAACTATCACCATTTGTTATTGAAAAATGTATTAAAGGATGTGCAGGAGAGATAAAAAAAAAACGTCACAAAGTTAAGATCTTGCGCTCTATTGATTGAAACACACAGAAAACAACAATCGTTAAATGTATTAGTTCTTCGACAAATTCATAACATTGAAATATCGTCTCATCTCCCCATAGAACTCTCAATAGTAGTCGGGGAATCATTCGTTACAGAGACGATGCTTTAGACGAGTTAACTGATGACGAAATCTGCTACGAACTAGTACCTCAAGGAATTACACACGTTAAACGATTTGTATCGAAAAGAAATGGACAGGAAATAGAATTAAACACATTTCTTCTAACACTTTGTTCCCCAACTATTCCCAGATCCATTCGCATGGGCATTTACAATGTAAAAGTAAGTCCATAAGTTCCGAATCCAGTGCAATGCTTTCGGTGTCAAAAATTCGGACATGGTCAAGGCCAATGCAAAGGGAAACTGAAATGTTTTAAGTGTGGAGAGGAAGATCATGAAAGCTTCGATTGCTCCAATGATAGCATGTGTTGTAATTGTAGTCAGCCTCACATGGCTTCCTCCAAAGATTGCCATTTCTTCAAAACAGAAAAAGAGATACAAAAAGTAAAGTCAGAGAAAAATATAACGTACCCTGAGGCACGTAGATTCGTCTCTACAGCGAATGATACGCCTGCGAAGAAATCATACGCCAGTGCTACTAAACGTGTTTTCAGTTCAGTTGAAACACAAACTATGTTCACCTGGATTGAGGACACGGAAAGGCCAACACAACACGACTAAATGAAAAACCGAAAAAAAAAGTAATTACACCATCAAAGAAAACATCAAGTTCTTCACAAACTCCCAGCACTTCAAAAACAACAAAATCTTCAATTTCTTTTACACCTTCAACACAACCAAAAAATGTCAACAACAGCAAATCTGCTAAAGGTCAACGCTCCAAAGGTCCTACACAGGGACATGGTAAAATAATGAAGGACCCTGTCCAGGTCCATAATAAACAAGGACGTTCACACGAGTATGATGAGACGATATGGGGCGAGCCAATGGACGAGTCGCACTCCCCTTCTCGGAGATCTCTAAGTAGCTCTCCCCAAAGGAGATCGGCGGAGTAGATCTCATCGAAAACCTCCAGACTATTCCCTCATTCGGCCCCCAAAATGAACAACATCATCCAATGGAATTGTTGAGGCCTCAAAGTTAATTTTATTGAAATCACCTTACTGATACAAGCCTTCCTACCAATTGCATTTTGTCTACAAGTAACACATTTAAAAAAAAAAAGATAATATAAATCTAAAGAATTATTCCCTGTACAGCACTTGTGCCGATGAGGATGAACGAGCTGCAGGCGGCTCAACCATCCTTGTTAGAGATAACATTTTACATAGTTATGTTAATCTCAATACAGATCTGCAGGCTGTTGCTGTACGCATCACTTTAAATAAAACAATAACCTTGTGTTCGATTTATATACCACCAAATTCATCACTCATTTTAACTCAACTCAAACATTTAGCTGACCAATTACCTACCCCTTTCATCATCATGGGCGATTTTAATGGACATAACCCCTTGTGGGGTAGTAAGACAATCACCGACAAAGGCAAACAAAAAATGGAAGACTTTCTCTCCCAGGAAAGATTGTGTATCTTTAATGACGGTACTGATACATATTTACATCCTGGGAATGGGTCTTATTCAGCTATTGATCTTACTGTTACTGATCCATCTCTTCTTCTAGATTTCTCATGGAAAGTCCATGATGATCTCTGTGGAAGTGATCATTTCCCGATTATCCTAGAAAGCTTAAATTCTACTGTAGGTGAAATACCTACACGGTATAAATTTGATAAAGCTGACTGGCCCCTGTACGAAGAAATGTGCAGGGAAAAACTTCATACGGAAATGATCCGAAATTCTACTGATCCAATGTTGCAGTTTAATGAAACAGTAATTTCGATAGCTGATGAGACTATATCTAAAACCTCGACAAATCCAAAGCACCCAGGAAAACCATGGTTTAATGACGATTGCAAAAACGCCATCAAACATCGCAAAAAGGCCGAACGACAGTTCGGAAAGCATCCTACATCGGTCAACCTCGGCAATTTCCGCCTCTTCAGGGCGAAAGCTCGAAGAAAACTGAAACAAAATCTGCGCACTTCCTGGCGTAATTTTGTTTCGAAATTAAATTGCCATACACCGATGAATAAGGTTTGGAATATGGTACAACAAATTAAAGGCAAAAATAATAAAGCAAACGTCCATCATTTAAAAGATGGACAAATCACATTAACATCAGAACAGGATATTTCAAATAAATTAGGCCAAACATTTTCAAAAAACTCTTCTACCCAAAATTGCCATCCCGAATTTCAAAAGTTTAAAAAGTAAAAGGAAAAAACTAAATTGAATTTTAAATCAAAGACTTTGGAGGAATAGAATCGCCGTTTTCGTTAGATGAATTGAGAAAATCGTTGGATAAGGCGCATAACACTGCATGTGGCCCCGACGATATCCATTACCAGCTTCTCAAACACCTTCCGGAATCGGCACTCCAGGCTCTTTTAGACCTCATGAATGACATTTGGGAAACAGGCGACTTGCCGTCAATTTGGAAATTTGCTAATGTCATTCCTATTCCAAAACCTGGTAAAGACCATTCCGAACCGTCGAATTATCGACCTATTGCATTAACTAGTTGCGTTTGCAAAACCATGGAAAGGATGAACAATTCTCGCCTTGTATGGTTTCTTGAATCCAATGGACTCTTGTCCAATATACAGTGTGGATTCCGTCAAGGTAGAAGCACCTTAAATCATCTTGTTCGTTTTTAAATTTTTATTCGAAACGCCTTTGCCAAAAAAGAACATGCTGTGTCTATCTTTTTCGATTTAGAAAAGGCATACGACACAACATGGAAATATGGCATTTTAAAATACCTCTTTGATACGGGGTTGAAAGGTAAGCTTCCTAATTTCATTTCAAATTTTCTATCTGACAGAGAATTTAATGTCAATGTTAATTCAACGTATTCTGACATGAAGGAACAAGAGATGAGAGTTCCCCAGGGAAGCATACTCTCTGTTACCTTATTCAGTATTAAAATAAACAGTCTTTCTAAAGTTTTAAATGATAACATTGAAGGTTCTCTCTATGTAGATTACTTCCTGATATATTATCGGGGCAATAATATGAACAACATTGAAAAACAATTACAACTATGTCTAAATAAGATAGAAAAATGGGCAATGGAGAATGGGTTTAAATTCTCCAGCTCAAAAACTGTAGGGATGCACTTTTGTAATAAAAGAGGACTCCATCCAGACCCGGAATTGAAATTATATAATTCCCCTATTAAAATAGTTTCAGAAACTAAATTTTTAGGTCTTCTTTTTGATAGTAAACTTACCTTTCTACCCCATATTAAAATGCTTAAAAATAAGAGTCTTAAAGCTCTTAATATTTTAAAATTTGTGTCCAGTACCGACTGGGGTGCAGATAGCACGGATTTATTAAATTTATATAGATCGTTGACTCGATCTAAATTGGATTATGGCTGCATCGTTTACGGCTCAGCCCGTCCATCGTATATCAGGTTGCTTGATACAGTCCATCACCAAGGATTACGACTCTCACTCGGAGCGTTCAGAACGTCTCCAGTTGAGAGTTTGTATGTTGAAGCAAACGAGCCTTCCATTGAAAACAGACGTATCAAACTTCGTATGCAGTATGCGACCAAATTGAAGGCTTATACTTCAAATCCTGCACATGACTGTGTTTTTAATCCTTTATATGAAAATGTTTACGATAAACAACCCAATACAATTCAACCTTTTGGACTCCGAGTAAAATCACACCTTGAAAATTCTGACATAAATTTGAATGACATAGCACCTATTGCAATTCCTGAAATCCTCCATGGTTAAATCCAAAACCTACTTTTAATTTTGAACTTACACAATACAAAAAATCTGAAACAAACCCTTTACTAATTCAGCAACATTTTGCTGAAATTAGATCTGTAACATCTGAATACTCTGCAATTTATACTGATGGTTCAAAAGACGGTGAAAGAGTAGTGTCAGCAGCTGTTTTCGGACAGCAGGTCTACTCTACTCGATCTGCCAGTTCAATCTTCAGTGCAGAAGCTAATGCAATACTTCTTGCTTTGAAGTTCGTTGTCTCTTCTGATAAGAGTAAATTTATGATCTGTTCAGATTCTCGTTCTTGCCTGTTGGCAATTGAGAGTTGTAAAACTCAAAACCCTTTCATTTTAAAAATAGTTGAAATTTATAAAAGACTTGTTGCTATTGGTAAACATGTTATTTTCACATGGATTCCTAGTCATATTGGTATCCATGGAAACACAGTCGTCGATCAGGAAGCCAAGGACGCATTGGATAAACCTATATCCAATCGCCCTATACCTTACACAGATTTTAAACCTTTTATTGTGAAATATGTTTTAAAGCGTTGGCAAGATAGCTGGGACCAGCAAATTTATTACAAATTACACGAAATACATCCCCTAGTTGGCAAGACTCCCTGTTCTTACGGTCAAAATCGGAAGGAGCAGGTAGTCTTGACCAGATGACGTATAGGTCATAGTAGACTTACTCATAGCTATTTGTTAAATAATGAGGAACGACCGGAATGTATTCCGTGTTATTCCAATTTTTCGCTTATACATGTTTTAATAGACTGCGTAGATTTTGCCGATGTTCGGCAAACATTCTACAACGTCAGCAATTTATGTGATTTATTTAAATCTCCCCGAAAGAGTTCAAATCTTGGGTCACGCGCATATCATTTGCATTACTGTACTGGAAAACAGAATTATCTGCCGTCAAATATTTTGCGATTTGCTCTTAAAATTTGCTTTTGAGCGGATTTTTAATGTTATGCAGTTGATTGTAGTTGATTTAGAAAATATTTAATTAAAAAATTCCACGATATTTGCCTTTCATATTACTTTAATAATATAAATTACTTATTTAAGTCAAAAATCGACAATATTATAACAAAATATAAATAAGACTGTAAAACAAATTTAGGACGGTTTAATCACAGGTGCCTATAACATGGACCCCCCTTTTTTACTATTTGTTTACATATTTATTGTCAATAACATTATTTTATCACTTTTCCTTTTGCTTTACGTGTTCGCTTCCGTAGCCACGCAATATCATGGAAACAACAGCTCACATGTCCGTCCCATCTTTACGTATATTCAGGGGTAAAAAGGGGGTGTAAAGGTAAAATTGGGTGTAAACGCAGCTACGTTGGTCCCTGCTAAACACATCCATTCCTATAAATTACCTCATCATGAAAATAAGATTTACAAAACAAAACAAAAATTTGCAAGATGCCTGGTCTAATATTTATATCTCATAATGATATACGTAGCTTAAAGGGATATTAAAGCTCGTTTTAACATATTGTTTCTTTTCAATTTAATTGTAAAAACAATCCAAAAATACTTTGCACGCCCATATAATCCCCAATATTGTTAAAATATCACTTAAAAGGGTCTAAATGAATTTTTGTCCAGGAAGGAAATATTGAAATCAAGGCAAAGACCGCAATATATGACAGAATTATCAACGAATTATGTCACTTTTACAAAGTTTCATTGATGAAAACCGGGTTAATGTTTCATAAATATCATTTATTGAACCAATTACAAGTTTTCATGAGATACAAAAAATTACCAAAATGAGCTTTAATATCCCTTTAACAATTACTACCAATTGACATTTTGAGGTGAACATTTACGACCCAATCATATATTTGAAATCTGTAATGATCGATCGATTCCAATACATGTCTGTACTATAGTGGCCTAGTTATAGGTCCGATGCCTGCTGTATTCGCCTGAGGTGCAGTCGAAGGCCAATGCATCAGACCGAGGACCTATAACTAGGCCAATATTAAAAACATCACGTAATGATACCGTTATTAATTAACCAGTCCAATATATCTCGGGACTTTTCCTTGCGATTGTCGAAACGTCTATAGGATTCCGATCTAGCTGTTATTGGACTGACTGGAATCGGGCCAATACGGAACATATCCGTATTGGACTGGTTTTTGTCGTATTGGCCCAATGAAAGTTTTTATATTGTATTGACAGATTTGATCATATAAAGGCTAATAAATAAATATTAATTAATATTTATGTAGGAAGTTACCACGTGTTCCATTGGATAATAAGAGCATAGATGGAGTTACATGTAAACTGATGTTATCAAAATCTTAAATAAACTAAAAGGAGATGAAATAAAAAAGAAATTTTACAGTTTACTAACAAGGTCTACATAGAAAACATGCTTAGCATATGTATCTAGTTCAGATGAAAATCGAGTACTAGCAATGTCTGAATATTGAACTACGATTAACTGCACGTGTGCCTTTATTCGCATGAGACATAATTTATGCAAGCATTTCTTAATACAAATCAAAAGATGCACGCGCAACCACACGATTTTAAGTTGATGCTTTAAGTTTGGTGATTATGTTTATACATAATATCACATGTATAGCTAGGTCTGCGTCATGCATCGACCTTCACATTGAAATTGATAGTGAGGACCAAGCATAAGAAGGAAACTTTACGACAAAAGTGAATTGTAATTGATGAATTCTTAACCCTCCATTTATGTGTAGCAACATTCTAAACACAACGACATATGTAATATATACACCCCCAGTTGAGGCCGTCATGGCCGTGATCGTATGATAGTTGGATTTACAACTACCTATGTAATTAGTGCCTATCATCACTAATGTTGTGAGTTCAAATCCCGATCAGGGTGAGATGTACATTATGTGATAAAGTTTGTCAGTGACTTGCTACAGATAGGTGTCGGTGGTTTTATTCGGGTCCTCCACCAGTAAAATTGACCGCCACTATATAACTGAAATATTGCATAAAGTGGCGTTAAACATCAAACAAACAAAATAAAACCCATTTGATAAGACCTTCCAGAACTTGTGACTGTCGTTGGTGAAGGTTTAATGCTAACAAGGACGCTGACTGTACCAAATATTCCTAGTGGGTAAGTTGAAGTTTTGCTGTCACCACCCTGACTTGGTTAAGCGTTGTTTCTGCACAAATGATCCCGATACATTTTAGATTAAACATATTTTATTGCTAAATATGATAACAATTGGATTGGACACAAATTATACCAATTTACAAGGGTCCTCTCCACATAATAAATAATTACAATAGTACATGCGTCAGCAATAGTAAAATACAATATACATATACAACATTATGATACATTCTTTGAAAAATGAAGAAAATGGAGACACAACAAAAAAAATACAAAACAAAAAGCATGAAATTATATAATATAAGCATGTTTTACCTTACTTGCATCTGAGATGGAATTGATAGATTAATTAAAAAAACTACATATGATGGGGTATGATCATAAATTGGTAAAACGTCTTGTTCGTTTGATGTAAAGTGGTACAGATTTGAAAATTTGTAGATTTTGCATCTCAGTTAAGGTGTCATCGCCAAAAAGTAGGACTTCAATTTTTAGTTCATGAAGAAAAACTAGTCTTAATTTCAATTCTTCTCTTGCTTCGTTGTAAAGACAACATTCTAATATAAAATGAATTGCATCTTCAAATGCACAACCACATATACAACCTGGATCATTAGCCAAATGCACACGAAACAGATCAGCATTCAAGCTACATTCAAGATACATTTGGCTTGTCGTAATCAAAGTGCCATCTAGATATTTGACAAGGCTCAAACTAGCAACACATTTCTAGCGACCACTAGGCTAGCGACCAATACGGCGATATGTCTCAAACCCCAAAATATAAATAAGAGCAAATTGTACTTTTAAAGATTTCTAGCGACCAATAATAAATATATTACTGTAAATGCACAATCAACACATTGAATCGACATCTGGGCATACAGGAAATATTTCTGGA
>MJUT01038047.1:86806-107642 GCA_002080005.1 Gigantidas platifrons
CCCCCCCCCCCCTCCACAAAACAAAGTTGATACTGGACACCCTACTGTGGACCTCAGGTGCAGAATCTCACACGGACAATCATACATTTGAAAGACAATACATGTTATGTTCTATTTCCCATGTTCACCCGAACATAAAATATTTCTTCTCCATAATGGGCTAAATAACGAAGACACAAATATATTTTGGGATGGCGAGCTTACAAAACAGTCGGCCAACTTTAAATAAACACAGTGTAAACATTTGTTTATAATTTACTTTCATGTAAATTTAACCGGTATATAATTTGAATTTGCCAGAGTTTCGTCAAACAAAATAAAGTCCCAAGATTCCCCGTTCACATAAATCTAAGAAAAAAATGTAAATATAGAACATTAGAAAAATATACCAATACGTTTTATAAAAGCAAACAAAAGGCCAGATCAATACCTTTGACTTAAACCCCAAGTGAGAAAGATCTTTGCCCTCCTTTGGCAATTTTCATGGGATATCTATAGGGTCCCCCCAAATCCAAATATCAAAGTTGATATTTGACACCCTGCTGTTAAAGGTTCGGGCAATACCTTTGATTTAAACCACCAGTGAGAAAGAACTTTGCCGTCCTTTGGCAATTTTTAATGGAATATTTATAGCCCCCCCACACACACACACCCGCCCCAGAAAAAAATAATTCAAATATCGAAGTTGACATTTGACACCCTGCTATGGGCTTGAGGTGCAGAATCCCACCCAGGCACTTATGTCAGTTAACGGTCCGTGCAATATCTTTGATTTAAACCCCAAGTGAGAAAGAATTTTGCCGTCCTTTGGCAATTTTTCATGGGATATTAATATGTTCCACCCCAAAGAAAAATTCCAAATATCAAATTGATATTTGACACCCTGTTGTGGGCTTGAGGTGCATAATACCACCCAGGCACTTCAGTCAGTTAAAGGCCCAGGCAATACCTGTCGCAAATCATTGACAAACTTAACGTTTTCTCGAGTACACCCTGCCTAAGCGGGATTCGATTGATTGATTGATTGATTTTTTGTGACCAGTTTTAGTGGGCAAGCAACTGGTAAACTTTATCACTTGCGGCTGCGAGTCGAGTGAACCCTTTTTGTAATATACAAAGCCGGATTCGAACTCACAACGTTCGTGGATATCATTGAATTGTCTTCTAACTATAAAAAATATTCTTCAAAACATTGTAATTAAGCTACAAACAGTGTGTGCCGTCTTATTTCGCTAACTACAACTACAAGTACATCCTATATATGTTTGAACCAGGTAGTTTTAGTTGTACAATAACTGGGTATATCATTCATAAAAATCAAGGACATTTCGTTTTACTTATTTAAACACGTCGAAACGGAGCATTTAAAACATATTTTGCTTTTGTATACGTTCTTTAAATAAATGGTTTTGTTGAAAAACTAAATTTACATGTGCTAAGATCGTTCTAATTCGTCAACCGTAAACAATGATAAAACATTCCTTCAATAAATCACCATGTATTTGGTGAAAGTTCCCATACCTCGACTAGCAGAGCTGTCCCCCATGTTCCCATGAAGTGGATATGGATGCCCTCATGATGGGGATTGTCAGATTGATACTGAAAGCCTGCCCTTGGATCATTGTGGGAAGCCTGTTTGGATTAGTCGCATTATAACGGCGACAAAAGACGAAAATTGTCGTCCCTACTCAGCTCTCCATGCTTTTCCAGTCAAATTGTTTACCCCTGTTGACCCATTGCTACCTGATTGTTGTATAGTTGTGTGATACATTGTACATGTGTTGTTTATTTGAATTACTACTCCATTTTTTTTTTAAAATTATATGACATATATCATATAGTAATACATTATCCATATATTAATTGCATGAGAGTTACATATTGAAAATTACCGCATCGAGTGCGGTAGATCGCAGGTTCAACACAAAGACTATACAATTGGTATTTGTTGCTTCTCCGCTAAGCATGCAACATTAAAGTGAAAGAGCAAAGACTAGTTGGCTCGGAATCAGGATAATGAGTCCGAGTGGGGCGACATGTCTACCCACAGATTGTTGTTTCAGTAAGCTAGCACTAAAACAATCCAACTACGCATGTTGATCTGGTACAAAGCGAACATTATCATCATTTCATTGAAAATTAGCTTGTTCTCGTCATACTCTAGCTGAAATATCTCTCAATCACAAAAAATAACGACATATGCAATTCGTATACCTTGTTCGATATCCGTTATGTAATAGTAATATAAATAAAAGACCCTAGAGGCTGTAAAATCTTACCTGGTTTTCAATGTGACTTGTCTATTCTTTTCATGTTTTGCTTTGTTTTTGATTTTTTTTTTTTGCCATTACCTTTTTAGTTCCGTATTGTAATGTACGCTACGATTTCCTCCTAAGCACGATGTTCGATCATTCTTGTTGTCTTGACAGGGTTTATATATACATTTTGTATCTATGTATCTTGTATTTATTTACGTATACTGGTGCACCCGAGTTCACCCCCGGTTTGTAGTGGGGTTCGTGTTGCTCAATCTTTAGTTTTCTGTGTAATGTATTGTAGATCGTTGTTTGTCCTTTTGTCCTTTTCCTGTTTGGTCATTGTGTTGTCTGTCCTTATTCGATTTATGGCTTCCGATTACATCTTTGATATTTTCAAACTTTTCTTCCAAGGATATGTTTACTATATATTAAAACAGTAATATATTTGATTTTTGATTTTTGGTGTTTTAACGCCACATTCAGCAATATTTCAGCTATATCATGGCGACCAGTTTTAGTGGTGGAGGAAGCCGGAGTACCCGGAAAGAACTACCGACCACGAGCAAGCAACTGGTAAGCTTTATTACTTGCGGATGCGAGTCGAGTGCACTATTTTTTGTCATTTACAAAGCCGGTACGAACCCACGCCGTATGGGTTATAGGCTTGTATGAATTGTTAGGTAATTTAACTACCTAACTTATTGAGCCATCCAGGCCCTAAAACAGTAATAGAAAAGAACATGTTACATTATCTATTGATTGTTGTTTAACGTCCAGTCAGCAGTATTTCAACTTTATCAGGATGAGAACAAGTTCAACAATATATAAAATCCTGATAGAAAAGAGAGAAAAGATGGCTAACATCGGTTTATTACTACCACTGGAAAAATATAAAGACGTCGGTTGGTGTTAGCGTGACACTACTGTCCATGGGCCGTGTTAACAAATGTGTCTTGGGACATATCTTAGTCCTAAGTCGGGTTAATAAAAAGTGTCCTAAATTGCAATATGTCTTAAAATATATCCTAAAGTTACGACACCAAAATAGGTGTCCTAAGAGTGTTTTAGTCTGGACTCTGTACAATTGGGGCTTCTTTTTCTGCTCATTTTGGTACAGAAGTACAGAATGTATTACACGGAACAGTTATGTACAAAATAATGGACAGACAAGTTTTGTTTTCAAGTTATAAAAAAAAATCTTCACGTTTTTATCCATTAACCCGTTTGAATAACTGATGATGTGACACATTGACATCTTGAAAACAGCTTACATGTACTTGGTTAAAAGTTTATTGATTAAGAAATAAATCATGGAAGCCAGAATATGTTGGGAGTTTTAACATGGATTGGTGGATTTTAATATTTTATCCCGAGCCAGAAGCGAGGGATAAAATTTACTAATATCCGCCAATCTATGTTAAAACTCAAAACACATTCTGACTTCCATGATTTATTTCGATTCTGATATGTCTAAAAGTACGAATACGGTAGCATACTTTTATTAGAAGACGGTATTTATATTTACGCTTGTGGAAAATGTCGGACACAATTTTAATGTAACTTGAATAATACTGCGCCCTCTATCGGCATTATTTGTGTTACAATTTATGCTGTAAATGGGAAAGTCGGTCACATTCACCAGCGCATGTGCTAATGAGATTATACCGAATGAATAACTTTCCCGATTGTTAACAAAGCGAAAGAAGGCGATCATGTTAGAATTAAAATTGACCATCACTTTCATTGATATTATTTTTTTTTAAATTATTATCAGATTTCATTAGGGTTATATACATTTCTTATCTAAAAATCACAATTAAATCAATGTTATATATAAATAAAATATAAGTTAATCGTATTATTTTATTTTTTATGTGAACTTTTGCGTAACACATTAACGTTTGTAGCATTTATATTTATATTATTTTTTCCTTACACAAATCAGCTCGTATTCATATAAACGATTATGCCTAGGACATAACTAAGATGAAAATGAGTCCGTCAATAACATGGAAACTATGGAGATTTTTTTTTTTTTTGGTAGCTAAAACAATCGCTGTTACCATTATTCCACGAGGTTACCATTCACTTAGTTGCCAGTGTATCGGCACTGACATGGTTCATTAGATGTAATTAATATATATATTTTTACAGTTCATAAATAACATATATTTGTTTTATTAAAACTAAAGATTCACTTCCCTCAAGAATAGGTGACATTAGACAATTTTGGCTACCCTTTTTCTTTATATTGTATCCAAACACTTTTATATTATTAAGCTTCCGATGTTTAGATTTTGATTGTGTACCTGATGAAGGTTATTATTGACTGAACGTACCTGATGAAGGTTATTATTGACTGAACGTACCTGATGAATGTTATTATTGACTGTACGTACCTGATGAATGTTATTATTGACTGAACGTACCTGATGAAGGTTATTATTGACTGAACGTACCTGATGAAGGTTATTATTGACTGAACGTACCTGATGAAGGCTATTATTGACTGAACGTACCTGATGAATGTTATTCCAGTAACGTACCTGATGATATAAACATACTGCCCTTGGATGAAGGTGTTAGGGTAGATTAACACACGAGGGAAAAAATTATCACCCGAGACGAAGTCGAGGGTGATAATTTTTTCACAGAGTGTGTTAATCACCCTAACACCTTCATCCAAGGGAAGTATGTTTTTTATTATACTGAATGCCTAATAATTCAAGTGTGCATTATGTTATTGGGACAATTGTTAAAAAAAAAGTCATAAATTAAGATAGTTTACTTACATTAACAACAACAAAACATCAAGATAATAACAAAATGTTTATAACAATTAATGTAAAATGCTAATAGTATATTTTGATAAATATTATCACATGTTTGCTTCTATATTCTGACAATTGCATAAATAATTTTCAAGCCAATGTATTCTTTCTCATTTTGAAAAAAAATGAAAATTTACAGTGCAGTTGTTGTTTGAAATGTTTGGCATTCAATTTTAATACCGTTCAATACTTAAAATTCTTAAATTCAATATTGTAATTAAAATATATCATTCTTGCATATTCATTCTCTAAAAATCGCACGAATTAAAATTTCGCGAAATGTTGTTGACGAACTTGGAACATTAACAACATGACGTCATATGAAGGCTTCCAGTTTAAAACGTAAAGATCAGGCGTCTTTTGGCTTCGTGTACGCTTCAATTTATTTCATTAATTCAGAGATATGTCAATAAATGCCATGACGAGCGCTTGACGGTTTGTTGTCGTCTGGTGATAACGGAAATGATGAGGAAATAATTGTATAAGAATCGGTAAACCTCGGCCAGAGCGGGTGTTAATTTGTCTGGATCGGCAAACTTCGGGCTCAGCGGGTGTTAATTTTAGGCATTAACACCCGTTGCTAATATTATCACATGTTGCTAGGGATGGGCGGGGCTTATGAAAGGTTAGTGAAAATTAACAAATGCCGCTTGTCCAATGAAATGAATGGATAATGTAAGAAATTTGCATAAAGTATAATAAATGTTATTATTGACTGAACGTACCTGATGAATGTTATTATTGACTGAACGTACCTGATGAAGGTTATTATTGACTGAACGTACCTGATGAATGCTATTATTGACTGAACGTACCTGATGAATGTTATTATTGACTGAAAGTACCCGATGAAGGTTATTATTGACTGAACGTACCTGATGAAGGCTATTATTGACTGAACGTACCTGATGAATGTTATTCCAGTAACGTACCTGATGAATGTTATTATTGACTGAACATACCTGATGAATGTTATTATTGACTGAACGTACCTGATGAAGGTTATTATTGACTGAACGTACCTGGTGAATGCTATTATTTACTAAACGTACCTGATGAATGTTATTCTGGTAACGTACCCGATGAATGTTATTCCAGTAACGTACCTGATGAATGTTATTCTGGTAACGTACCTGATGAATGTTATTCCAGTATCGTATCTGATGAATGTTATTCCAGAAACATGTCATGCGCACTAACCTTGATATCTATGTTTTTATTACTAACATTATGTACATGTATATTTATCAAGAATATCAATAAGGTTTGTTTGTACTCTAGACTTGCCCACTGTTGTCCCGTAACCCAGTTAACCTCCTGTCTGTATATATTGTCAATAGTCTTGTTATGTTATTATTATCTTGTTATTTTTCTCTGTACTAATGTATTTGGCTGTAAAATATTAAGTCCAGTACAAGGAATAAATAGTACTGAACTAATTATGCTTCAAAGATCACGTAATCAATTAAAGTTTGTCAGTAACTTGCGACAGGTCGGTGGTTTTCTCCTGGTACTAATACTCCTGTTTCCTCCACCAATTAAAAAAATGATGGCCACGATATAACTGAAATATAGTTAAAACTGGTGTAAAGCACCACAACCCTTTCTCAAAAATACATTTCTGATATATGTTACGGTATATTATCACTTTCAACGAGTTAAATTCACATAAATCTTCATTGTAATGTTATATTTAACAATGCTGGGTTCACACACATTCAACGATGTCTTCTCGTTAGAAATATTACTTCTCGTTTTTAAATGTATTGTTACTAAAAGATGATTGAGTAAAAGATACATGGAAAAATAAGTTACTCGCATTGGATATAACGGGTTTCTTTTTCCGCATTCCTACAGAGGTCAAGGCTAACTTGTAGAATAATGATGAAATAAAAAAAATAAGTCGTGACCGAGAACAGATTTGTTTGTGAATGAGTTTACCTAATTTGACTATTTCAACATCGGTCAAATGTTTAAGCTCGTTCATAAGAAGACCTGCAAAAACATCGACCTGTGACATCGGCCTGCATCAGTGGTCTCTAACAGTGGTCTCTAACAGTGGTCTGTATCAGTGGTCTCTAACAGTGGTCTCTAACAGTGGTCTCTAACAGTGGTCTGTATCAGTGGTCTCTAACAGTGGTCTCTAACAGTGGTCTCTAACAGTGGTCGGTAACTGATATTAGAGACCACATTTACAATAGCATTGCTGGGGGTATTATTGTCGAAATGTTGATATTGACACCAGATCTTCTTAGATAAAAATGTATAGTATTTATTTACACTAAGCTGCAAAAAAGGATTTGTAACTGCAGGAATTTTTAAATTTAACATATTAACCCCGCATTGTTGTTTTTCAGAAAATGAGGATCGCTCTGTGTCTTCTCGTTGCACTATGTGTGTTGTCAATTACCATGGCTCGTCCATCAAAACAAGAACGTAGAACAAAGAGGCCATGTTCTTTTGCATTCAAAGTGAACGACGGTAACGATGGCAGAAAACCAAAATAGAAGGAATGGTAAAGACAGGCGAGAAAAGATGGCAAGCCAAGACCTGATGATAAACCAACGGATGCGCCAAATCCAGACGACAGACCAACTGATGCGCCAAACCCAGACAACAAACCAACTGATGCCCCAAACCCAGAGAACAGACCCATGGCTCGTCCAAAAAAATTGTTACCATCAATTAAAAAGGGTAGAATAAGGTGGCCAGGTTTTTTTGGACCCAAAATGAACGACGGTAACGATGGCCGAAGACCAAAAGGGAGGAATGGTAAAGACAAACTGAGACCGGAGAACAAACCACCAGGCTTTCCAAGACCTGATGATAAACCCACTGATGCGCCACGACCAGACGACAAACCAACTGATGCGCCAAACCCAGACAACAGACCAACTGATGCGCCAAACCCATACAACAAACAAACTGATGCGCCAAACCCAGATGACAAACCAACTGATGCGCCAAACCCAGACAACCAACCAACTGATGCACCGAACCCAGGCAACATCCGTGGTGTAAATGTTGCCTGCTCGCACCAAGAGCGGTGGACCGTGGGTTCGAGCCCTAGCGAGACAAACAAAAATGATGATTTGTGGTGTTTAGCGTCACTTTCAACAACATTTCAGCTATATTATGGCTACCAGTTTTAGTGGTGGAAGAAGCCACAGTACCCGGAGAGAACCACCCACCATGGGCAAGTGACTGGTAAACTTTATCACTTTTTTGTAATTTACAAAGCCGGGCGCGAACCCACGCCGTATTGGTGATATGCTTGTATGAGTTGTAAGGTAATCCATCTATCTAACTCATCGAACCATCCGGGTCCTAACTGAAATTGGTATTTGCTGCTTCTCCACTATGCACACAACTTTAAGTGTAAGAGTAAAAACTGGTTGACTCAGAATTGGAATAATACGTACGAGTGGAACTACATGTCTACTCGCTGTTGTTTTTGTCAGCTAGCACTATAAAGATCCAATTAAGCGTGTTGGTTTATAACATTTCACTGAATGTAACTTTTCCCGTCATGATATAGCTGAAAAAAATAGCGCATCTGGCATTAAAGAACAAACACTCACTCACGGAGTAAATGTGTGTTCTTATCTGAGGGGTCGTGTCAGATTCACCCAATACTTATCTGAGTGTTTGTCGTCGTCTGGAAGTGTTATGCTGAAATACCAGAATATTCATCCTGAAAGGAAAGTTTTAAGATTCCACATGGTTAATCAGAGGCCATAAATCTATAAAAGGACAGAAAATTCAATGGTAAATATGGTTAATCAGTGGCCATAAATCTATAAAAGGACATACAATCCAATGGTAAATATGGTTAATCAGTGGCCTTACATCTATAAAAGAACATAAAATCCAATGGTCAATATGGTTAATCAGAGGCCATAAATCTATAAAAGGACAGAGAATTCAATGGTCAATATGGTTAATCAGAGGCTATAAATCTATAAAAGGACAGAGAATCCAATGGTCAATATGGTTAATCAGAGGCTATGCATCTATAAAAGGACATAACATTCAATGGTCAATATTGTTAATCAGAGAATTTAAAATACAAGTATGGACAAAAAGGCAAACGATGATACACAAAGCACTACACAATAAATTAAGACACCAATGACACAGTACTCCGGAAGGATAAGAAGAAATAAAAAATAAATTCAATTATAAGATTAAAATAATAGTTCTGGTATGCTGGTGGTGACTGTTGCCAAATATGGACTGCACACTGTCTTCTGTGCAAAGATCATGGTATTATTCAAACAATCATGTTCGTCTTGTACATACAACGAGTTGTGTATATGATTTCCCCCCACATGACCTATTAAAATACATTTTACATGATCAATTATTATTCTGATGTGTCCAAACTGTACATGTTTTTCTGGGTTCGTATTCTTCGACTTAGTGCTACTTTAAACAATATGTAAAAGTTATATCATGTACGTGAGTTTTTATTGGAGGCGGAAATCGAGATAAAACATTTACTTTTTAGAGAGGGGTCTCGGTTTTTCATCCGAGCCATATTTTTATTTCACCCGAAACAACAAAAGGTCTTTTTACGGACATGATTTAGCTTTAATGTTAATTGTTTTCTAAAAAAAAAAAATGGCAACAGACATTTTTGGCAGAAACAAAGTTAAAAGTTAAATGGTTGAACTCTTAGTACACTATTATTAGTGAGGTCCTTGTTGCCAATGCCGGATTTACCATTGTACTTAGGTTTACTTAAGTACAGGGCCCCGTTGGTCAGGGCGCCCATCTTCCTGTCAATTTATTTTTCACGATGGATGTTTTCTTATGTGGTGCAATTTAAATCTTACAATTTTCTGAGCCTGTATACCTGATTGCCTGTGTAGGCTTACCGGGTCTACCTCCTTGGGGCCCAAGTAAGGGGTCTCATAACTTATCTAGTACAGGGTATCACTTGTCCTAAATTCGGCACTGATTGTTGCTCATCTTTATAGTTTTCTGTGTTGTGTTATGTGGGTATTTTATTGTCTTTATTTTATTTTTACAATACAGTTATTTCTTTATTGACGAAATGACCGTTAACATTAATATCACGAGTACTTAAAATATAATCTTTTTCGAGAAAGATGCCGCCAAAATCAATAATATATCAAAATATTCAGGTCAGTAAAACTATCGGAACGGATATGGAAACGCGTATATTTATTATCATAAAGAATGTTTGCTAGAACAGTTGTAACATCGGTCACTAGAGGAGCCCCCCCCAAAAAAAACAACAAAAAAACAACAACCAAAAAAACCAAAAACAAAAACAAAATAGACTGTTCANAAAAAAAAAACAAAACAAAACAAAACAAAACATACTGTTCAACAAATTATTGGTATTGTTACAATATGGTGTTGTTTTAAGTAAAGATATTAGTTAGGAATTTATATATGTGACAAATGACCAGGGGTATGTTCCATTTGTGATAATCTCAATACCACCCATTCGTAATTCATGATTATTAACCAGAATAACACAACGGGTGCCAAAATTGGAGCAGGAACTGCTTACCCTTCCGGAGCACCTGATTTCATCCCCGTGTTTTAGTGGGGTTCGTGTTGCTCAATCTATTTGTTTTTTCTGTGTAGTATTTTGTTGACCATTGTTTATCCTTTTGTGCCTTTTCTGTTGACCATTGCATTATCTCCCCTTCATCGATTTATGCCCTCAGAATATCGCTCAAGTAACCATGGATATTTTCCCTTTCACGTACATTTTTTTTCTTAATCCTATGAACGACAAGACTCACTGAACTTGAATATATGAGTGACACGATGGATGTATTCAAATAATAAACAGCACATGTTTACCATTTGCAAGCACCTCTGTTCAGTTCATCTTCGGATTTATGGCAGGGCGGCCCTCTTTTTAGTTGTCTGTGTTGTGTTCTTTCCTTTGTTTGTTTACTTTCTCTGTTTTATGTCCAATGTTTCCGGTGTCTCTGGAATGTCTAGTCTTGATTATCCCTTTGACTCTATCTAAGATTTACATTCACGTTAACACAAGTTCCTGCATAGAGCCCCCCCCCCCCACGAATACACTCATTGTTTACGTCAGGTCCAGACGAGACATGGGTCTGTTGATGTCAGTGGTATATTCAATTGCAATTTCATCTGGGATGCAAGGGGCTCCAGTTTAGTCATCTGGGATGTAAGGGGCTCCAGATTGATGGATTATAACAGTACTTGTATATTTACAATCAACAAATATTATTATATCGAAGTTTTCGCAGAAGAATTACTAGCATGCATTGACCCCGCAATTGTACTGTCCATATTTATGTCACAGGCGAACGGGTACACTCTGTGATTTTCGTTATTTCATTAAAATTTAATGTTTTCCCCTTTTAGTGCGTCTATTCTAACCTTCACTACGCAGAATCACGTGAAAATTAGGTGATTCTGCAGTTGATATTATGTATTTATAGAAAAAATGGGTTGAATAAAAATGTGTAAAATACGTCAAAATTCAAAATTAGGTGATTCTGCGTAGAGAAGGTTAGAATAGAGGCATTAAAAGGGAAAATATTTAATTTTAATGGAATAACGAAAATCACAGAGTGTACCCGAGTGCCTGTGGTTTATGTTGTCAATCATTTTTGTGATAGTCTGTAGTCTTTTTGAATGAAAGCGAGTCTGTACTGGTATTTTATCATTTGTTTACACAAAGATTGCATACACATTGCAGTGGGAGATTCAGTTATCAAGAGGGTGGGTTGGGGTCCCATTAACCAGTTTTACTCCGCAACATGTGTGTGCCTGTCCCAAACCAGAAGCAAGATCATGTCGTGGTCTGGTTTGTGTTCAGTGAGATAAGATAAGATGAGAGGTGATTGTTCATTTGGTTGATACTATTGGTGGAATTGATAACCATCGTTGATTATATTTTCTTTTCATAATATTTGATAAAAAAAAATACTACTACGGTGGTATAAAGATGGAGTCGGAGGATTCATTGCACGATTTCTTGATTTTCAGTTGCTTAACACGAAGTGGGTAATATTGCAGATATATTGATTACGAGAACAGGTTTACAATAGCCATTTACGCTCCATCCATTCCGGAATGGGTGTCGTGGTCGTGATCATATTGTAGTTGGATTGATAACTATCAATGCAATCAGTGCCTATCACCACTAACGTTGTGAATTGAATCCCGCTCAGTCGAGGTGCACTCGATACAACATTAAGTTATAAAGTTTGTCTGTGACTTGCGATAGGTCGGTGGTTCTCGCCCGGTACTCCGGTTTCCTCCACCAATAAAACTGACCGCCGCGATGCAACGGGAATATTGTTGAAAGTGGCGTTAAACACCATAACACTAACCCCCGTAATATTAGTTAATTCAGTTAGTCAACAGAAAACACTTTCACATGATTTGTACTGTAGAGAATCCATGTCTGATATTATGTCAATACCACCAAGGATATATTTCACGAACATCAACGCTCAAGGCGAGGAATACAACATTATGTGATAAAGTTTGTAAGTAACTTGCGGCAGGTCGGTGGTTTTCTCCACAGGGGCCAGATGAGTTTTGTCATGTACCTATATACCAACAAGGGTACGAACTCGACAGTATTCAAAATTTAGGTATGTCTTGTTTAACTGAGTAGAAAAATATACCAGAAATTTTATACGTATAAAGGTGATATAGACTGAAAGCTGAATATTTTTTTTTAGAAAAAAAAACTTATTTGAACCCCGTACGTCCAAAAATAAAAAAGTCACATCTGACCAAATCCGTACTTTCTGCTAAAAATGGCTAGGTCGGACAAAGCGGTGGCCAGCTAACTTTCACATGACTGGAATGAAACTGAAACGAGCGTCCTGATTGGTCGAGTTGAAGGTCGTCAAAAATATCGACAAATCAGGACGCTCGTTTCAGTTTCATTCTTAATTTTTTTTGAATGGTGGTTCAGAATGATAGATATTCCGCATTAGATAAAAGGATAATACTAAGTGATTTGGACATAAATTCTACGGAAAGGTAGGAATTTTGTATTCAATTTATCGATTAGAAGAGACGTCACAAGTAAATACACGAATTGCATTGCAGATAAGCCTTCCAGTCATGTGAAAGTTAGCTGGGCACCCTTTTGTCCGACCTGGCCATAATAGCAGAAAGTACCGACTTGGTCTGCTGTAACTTTTTTTATTTTCGGACGTACGGGGTTCAAATAAGTTTTTTTCTAAGGAAAAAATATTCAGCTTTCAGTCTATATCACCTTTATACGTATAAAATTCCTGGTATTATTTTCTACTCAGTTAAACAAGACATACGGAAATATTGTTGAAAGTGGCGTTAAACACCATAACACTAACCCCCGTAATATCAGTTAATTCATCCTACTTAGTCTACAGAAAACACTTTCACATGATTTGTACTGTAGAGAACCATGTCTGATATGTCAATACCGCCAAGGATATATTTCACGAACATCAACACTCAAGGCGAGGAATACAACATTGTGTGATAAAGTTTGTAAGTAACTTGTGGCAGGTCGGTGGTTTTCTCCGGGTCCTCCGGTTTGCTCCACCAATAAAACTGACCGCCATGAAATAACTGAAATAGTGTTGAAAGTGGCGTTAAACACCATAAAACCAAACCAAACCAAGCGAACATCAATGATATACAAATGTGATAAATATTGTAAATTTGTTTTAATGGATTCATCATGCAAAAAAGTATAAAAATATAAATACATGCCCAGACCTGCTGATATTAAAATTAATCCTCACATAAAAATATAAATATAACAAATACACTTCAACATAACGAATAATGCCATGGCAACAACACATTACGGTGTGGTAAATGTCTGAGTATTACAAAATCCATTATGTAACACAACATCTCTGATGGTGGCCGTTTTGTTTTATTCTTCATATTTTTTTTTTTTGTTATTCTTGGTTGTTTAATGTTCTGTCGTAAATAGCTCATGCTTATTCAAGACGAAAACCAGTTCAGCAGTGTCGTCCATTAAAACACGTTATCTGAGTTTGCGCAATAAATATAAAATATAAATCACAATGGTATCACCGTGGAAAAAAACTTAGATAAATTATATAATACAAATGTATGAAAACTATTGTTAAATCCATCATAGCACAGTCTAATATTGATTAAAGTCGTACAAATTGTTTAACCTTAAGTGTCTGTTATCGGTATCATCACATCGGTTCCAGAAAGTTGTGCTACAGTCGGTTAGGCATCGACATCAGCCGTGGTAGTTTCGAAAGGTGGGCCGTCAGTGTGATGATGTTTCTCATGATGACCATGTCTATGTGATGGCTCATCGGTAGACTCCCCGTGTCTATGTGATGGCTCACCGGTAAACTCCCCGTGTGTATGTGATGGCTCACCGGTAGATTCTCCATGTCTATGTGATGACCCACCGCCGTGTCCTCTATTGCCCGTAGGTGGGCCTCTTCGTCCTCCTTTACCTCCACGTGGCAGGGCCGTACAGACAGCGATTACACAAAGAGCCACTAAGATACAGACAGTTACTTTCATTTTCTGGAACGAAATAAATAATTAAACTATACATTCATTGACACTTACAAATAACAATTCATCGGATTAGTTTAAAATCTAACGTCGGGGTGAGGGAATTATTTTCTATTACGTCAAGTGAAAATAATCCATCAACAGCAGGTTAATTATATTTCGATTAGACGATGATTATATGTGCTTTGTATTAGGCCAAGACCCTTTGTTCGATTTTTATAATGCTAGCTCACTGAGACAACGGTCCGTCGGTAGATATATGGCTCAACCGGGACACATTATCCTGATTCCGAGCCAACAAGTCTGCTCCTATTCCTTAATGATTCGGGTTTAGTGGAGAATCAAAACAGATACCAATTCTACAGTCTTTGATGTGCTCAATTAGTGTTCCTCCCAGACTGGTACTATACCAATTCTACAGTCTTTGGTGTGCTCAATTAGTGTTTCTCCCAGACTGGTACTATACCAATTCTACAGTTTTTTGTGTGCTCAATTAGTGTTTCTCTCAGACTGGTACTATACCAATTCTACAGTCTTTGATGTGCTCAATTAGTGTTTTTCCCAGATTGGTACTATACCAATTCTACAGTCTTTGATGTGCTCAATTAGTGTTTTTCCCAGACTGGTACTATACCAATTCTACAGTCTGTGGTGTGCTCAATACAACAATACATTGTATGTGTTAAAGTTTGTCAGTTACTTGCGGCTGGTCGATGGTCTTCTCCTTGCACTCCGGTTTCCTTCACCAACAAACTGACCGCCACGATATAACCATAACCTCCTCTCTAACATAACGCATGCGTACGACGCGTTTCTCTGAAAACCTTCATCGGTTACGTTCATAGTCAAAAACCAAAATACAAAATGTAAAGCAAACGTTTTGGGGAGCATAAAAAACCAAATAACATAATCAGCATAGCCAAAATCTGCTAAGGGTATCCATGCATGAAGGAGACGAATCTTAGATATATTATATAGATAATTGTAGATTTAGGAACTGTAAATTTTAGTAATAAAAACAAATATATTAAACCATCTCATAGAAAATATTTGATTTGATTTGATTTTTGGTGTTTAACGCCATTTTCAACAATATTTCAGCTATATCATGGCGACCAGTTTTAGTGGTGGAGGAAGTCGGAGTACCCAGCGAGAACCACCGACAATGGGCTAGCAACTGGTAAACTTTGTCACCTGCGGCTGCGAGTCGAGTGCACCATTTTTGTAATTTACAAAGGCGGGCGCGAACCCACGCCGTATTGGTGATAGGCTTATATGAGTTGTTAGATCCAGTGACCTAACTCATTGAGCCACCAGGTCCCCCCTCTCATAGAAAATAAAGCTTGAATGTACCAAAACGGTAAGCATAAGACATGAATAAATAGGCAATGTTACAGGCGACAAGCACAGAGGTATTACGTATACCACTCGCCACGGGCACAAATCTAGCTCACAACTTTAGTGATGATTAGCACTGACTATATAGGTAAATGTAAAGCCAACGACCATACAATCGAAGTCAGGCCGGTCTACATGGTTACTGATATATTAATGTAAAGTCAACACCGATCATATAAGGGGCCGTCATGGTTACTGATATATTAATGTAAAGTCAACACCGATCATATAAGGGGCCGTCATGGTCGTGATCGTACGGTATTTGGAGTTACAACTACCTATGCAATCAGTGGCTATCACAACTAAAGTTGTGAGTTCGAATCTCGATCATGGTGAATTGCACTCGATACAATATTATGCGATAAAGTTTGTCAGTGACTTACGACAGGTCAGTGATTCTCCGGTTTCGCCACCAATAAAACTGAAATAACTGAAATATTGTTGAAAGTGATGTTAGACACAACCACTGGGTTGAACAAACCTCAATTAAATCTAAGTCTCAATTAAACCTTAAGTGTAAATTAATTGCATATACATTTGCACATTGCAAGTAAATTTAATTGTCAATTAACTTGTAATTGACACTTAAATTTAATTGAGGTTTGTTCAACCGAGTCATGTCATGGACTCGGTTGCATATTACTAACCTAGCTCCTAACCTGATCATATACACATTATTCTATTATCATGTAATAAGCAAGTTTACCTTTATCTGGTATTACACTATATCTCTACGTAAACTATAGGGTAACTTTAACTTTATATGTTTTTTGACGGCGACTTTTTATAGGGTAACACATTCGTCCATGTCTTTTATACCCAACATTTACGCTGCTGATTTTCATGTCGTGTTTTTAGAAACAAAAGAATGGAAATTTGTCATAATCTTGTGACTGGTCTGTTTTTGTTATAATATCACGACTCGTACGGGAGCTATTTAAATCTCACGTATTCATTCATTATGACTTTGGAAGAAATCAAATCTTTAAATAGACAGAGGTCTACGGTCTAATAGCATTGCATTATTAAGATATTTTAACGGCGGGTACAGTGATAGTCGAAAACTGCTCACGTTTACACTTAACATATCAACAAACATCTTTATTAGATTTCTTTAAAAACAGCTATTATCAGTGATTTATGTCTTAAATAAAAACTAGTAGCAAGATACAAACCATATAATACGGTTAATAGTCTCTCTATAATGTAGTGGGGGGAGGGGGCGAGGGGAAAGGTCGTCGTGGTCGTGATCGTATGGTAATTGGATTTATAACTACCTATGCATTCAGTACCTATCACCACTAAAGGTGTGAGTTCGAACTCCATTCATGGCTAGATATACTCGATAGAACATTTTGTGATAAAGTTTGTCAGTGACTTGCGGCAGATCAGTGGTTTTCTCCAGGTACTCCCGTTTTCCCCACCAATAAAACTGACCGCCACGATATAGCTAAAATATTGTTGAAAGTGGCGTTAAACACCATAACCCTAACAATATAATGTACTGACATATCACTAAAGATGTATACGTTGATTACATGTTCAATTAAGGATTAAAGAAGCGTGTTGTGGTGAAGTGTAAAGAAAAACGTTCAACAAGTACTTACTTACCCTCTGTGTCATCTAGGATTGTTTCACCAGTCACGACCAGGCTCTTTTCACCAGTCACGACCAGGCTCTTTTCACCAGTCACGACCAGGCTCTTTTCACCAGTCACGACCAGGCTCAAGCTAGCGACCAATTTCTAGCGACACTCAGCTAGCGACCAATTAGGCGATATGTATCAAAAGTTTTTTCAAAACCAAAACAATAAATAAGAGCAAAATATACGTTTATAGGTTTCTAGTGACCAATAATAAATATATTACTGTAAATGTACTTTCAACACATTGAATCGACATCTGGTCATATAGGAAATATTTCTGGAATATACAAAGTTGACATTTGGTACCATATTGTGGACCTAAAGTGCAGAATTTCATACAGACACTCATGTGAGTAAAAGACAATACATTTTATGCTCTATTTCCCGTGTTCACCCGAGCATAAAATAGTTCTCTCTACTGGGCTAAATAAAGAAGACACGAATATATTTCGGGATGGCGACCTTACAAAACAGTCGGCCAACTTTAAATAAGCACCCCTTAAAATAATTTACTTTCATGTAAATCGGTATATAATTTGGATTTGTCAGCATTTTGTCAAACAAAATAAAGTCCGAAGATTCCCCGTTCACATGAAGACCATCTCATAAATCTAAAACAATGTAAATATAGAACATTAGAAAAAGATAGCAATACGTTTTATAAAAATAAGTAAAGTATAAATCCTGCATGTGCGTGTCACATTTATAGAATTGGAGAAAATCGGAGTACCCGGAGAAACTCATTGACATAGCGCAAGTCACTGACACACTTTGTCATATAATGTTGTATCGAGTGCACCTTGTCATAGCTGGATTCGAACTCACAACGTTAATGGTGATCTATATGCATTGATTGCATAGGTAGTTGTAAATCCAACTATTATACGATCACGACCACGACGACCCCAATAATTCTGCCACTTTTGCAATACAGAAGTTATCTTCAAACGCATTGATTATTTACTTACACATATTGATAGTTTATTTTAAGTTCTATCTTCTATGTCCATTGTAGGTTTGTCAAAAAAAGTTGGAAGGGCCCGGGTGGCTCAATGAGTTAGGTAGTTGGATTACCTAACAATTCATACGAGCCTATTACTAATACGGCGTGGGTTCGTGCCCGGCTTCGTAAATTACAAAAAGGGTGCACTCGACTCGCAGTCGCAAGTGATAAAGTTTACCAGTTGCTTGCCCAGGGTTGGTGGTTCTCTCCGGGTACAACTGCTTTTTCCACCACTAAAACTGGTCGCCATGATGTAGCTGAAATATTGCTGAAAGTAGCGTAAAACTCCAAATTTCACATTAAAAAAGTTGGAAAACGAAACCATATCGTTTTTCAACTTCCTTATGATTATAAGCAACCACATGAGAAACATCAAATTCTGATTATCTCCCGTTGATCAATATGGATATATTATACAATCGTGATCTGTCGATAGCATATCGATATAAAATTAAGAATTGGCAATGTATTTGTTTTTTGTTTTTTGTTTTTTTTTGGTTTGATGGTGTTTAACGCCACTTTCAACAATATTTCAGTTATATCGTGGCGTTCTGTTTTATTGGTGGAACAGGAACTTATTACCCTTCCGGAGCACCTGCGTTCACCCCCGTTTTAAGTGGGGTTCGTGTTAGTTTTATATGTATGTTTTGTAGATCGTTGCTTGTCCTTTTGTACTTTATCTTTCGGCCATTGTGTTGTCTGTTCTTCTTCGATTTACAGATTCTGATTACCCATTTGGTATCTTCAAACTCTTCTTAGATTTCTATGCCATACTTTTATTTCCACCGTTTGATTTATCAAATATTTGAGGTAGCGTTATTAATGTTTATCGATAATTCGTTACAGTTTCCTTTGATCTTTACTACCCGATAAATTTAGTAACAACGTTCAGTTGACCACCAAGAAATTATCAGCTGTTGGTCATTTGTCATGCGCGGTCTAACGTGACGTCACTAAACCTTTCATTAAAAAAAGGTCAAAACACAACAACAAAATTACAAAGCTGTGTTAAAATTGTGAAATTACCGATACAAAAATTATTAGTATTTTTTTTCGCTCGACAAGGATTATCAGGTCCATATCAGATTCGCTCTTCGAGCTCATCTGATATGGACCTAATAATCCTTGTCTTGCGAAACAAATACTAATAATTAATATGTGTCACAAGCTATGCTGATGGATACTGGTAGATATAACGACACCTATACATATTTTAATGACTTTGAGGTAACGTTATTAATATGTGTCACAAGCTATGCTGACGGATACTGGTAGATATAACGACACCTATACATATTTTAATGACTTTCAGGTAACGTTATTAATATGTGTCACAAGCTATGCTGGTGGATACTGGTAGATATAACGACACATATACATATTTTAATGACTTTGAGGTAACGTTATTAATATGTGTCACAAGCTATGCTGGTGGATACTGGTAGATATAAGGACACATATACATATTTTAATGACTTTGAGGTAGCGTTATTAATATGTGTCACAAGCTATGCTGACGGATACTAGTAGATATAGCGACACCTATGCATATTTTAATGACTTTGAGGTAACGTTATTAATATGTGTCACAAGCTATGCTGACGGATACTAGTAGATATAGCGACACCTATACATATTTTAATGACTTTGAGGTAACGTTATTAATATGTGTCACAAGCTATGCTGATGGATACTGGTAGATATAGCGACACCTATACATATGTTTACTGTATTAAGATTACTTCAGGTAAAATTGATCTGCTCGTTTAATTTTCGTATGTGTTTGAATATATCCACTGTAATAAATATCAACATTTTAACAAATTCCAACCAACAGACTCAGAGCTATTAATTCACTAGCCACATAGCAGCTTTTCTTTCTGTGATTTTGATCACCGAGATGCTTGAAATCTGCATCAAACATCATATGATCAAAACGTTCAGCTGATTTTAAAGAGTTATCTCCCTGTAGTGTTAACCTTTACTGACCTTTTATTGTTTTCACGATGCCGTCGTGGTCGTGATCGTATTTTAGTTGGATTTACTACTACCTGTGCAGTAAGTGCTTGTGAATTCGAGCCCTGTTCATACCTTAGAGTACTGGATATAAAATTACGTGATACAGTTTACAGGGGCGGATCCAGGATTTCCAGTTAGG
>MJUT01038061.1:7012-26515 GCA_002080005.1 Gigantidas platifrons
ATTTTGTATGTGCTTATAGCTGATTGAATTTTCTGAACTATTAACTCAGCATGCACCAACACAATGTAAAACAGGGTTTAGATGCCCTCACGTCGCATGACATACGACTAGCGACGAAAGTAAACCTCAATTTAGTATTCGTAAGAGGAAAAGAAATTTCAATAGAACTTATGTTCGTGTCTGGTATATAAATAAATGTTAGATAATACCGAAGGGGCAATAAACAAAGGACAATCCAGAAAAACTGGCAACATAAGATACAAAAGACGAAGAAAAAAAATAAAAAACCAAGACCACAACACAAAGCTCAAGACATTGTTACCGGATAACTTGAGATGGCATCAAGATACAATTACAAAGACCAGATATTACGTAATACGAAGTCATGTAGTATCTATCACTCAACTTCCCATAACCCCTCAGAACTAAATAAGCGTTAAATTAGAGAATATCAAAGGGGCATTCATAAGTAGGCAATTCAGAGACATTAGCAGCATAGTGTACACAAGACGAAGAAAAACAAAACAAAATACAACGCAATATCTGTTGGAGACCACTATAAGTAAACAAAGACAAATAACGTAAATAAAACATGAGCTCTCCTACCAACAGCTGAAGGTAAAGACGAACCAGCTATTTAAGCAACTTTAAATCTGTTAAACTAATGTATGACTTTAGGGGAAAGACAATAACATACCTCAGTATAAAATGCTTGGTTTAGAAAATCAACGTAAATATCAAATGCGTCTCATGAAGAAAACAATTATTCACAAGAAGATAACACAAGCTGAAATCTTACTAAAGCCCTAACAGCGCTTTTTGTCAAGTGATAATTTCCTGCGTACTAAACTGATTACCCCTTTGGTATCTTCAAACTCTTCTTAAGACAAATATTTTATCTTATCTTTCAAAATATTTTTCGGAAGATAGAAGATGTCAACATCTTATTCAAACATATTTGCACTTGCCTACATATGACGAGATATGGTTTTGGCAATTATATTATGGTGTAAAGTTGGTGCAATGTTTGGTATGATATTTCATCAGTTGTGTAAGCCGCAGGATCACTCGACTATGTGCTCCGTGATACAAACAGTTGTACCAATACAATATACATATAATGTGTGCGTATAATTTAGCTACATAGTATTTAACTTTTTTCACAATTATGATGTCTTTGTTAGACATTCCTCCCCCATGGAATTCACATTTTCCGGTCCGCTAAGTATTCGTTATCAATGTATCTTTGTTTACTACCGTCGTCTTCTATTGTCAAAATGGATAACAAAGTACATATGAAAATGCTTAATATGCAACGAATGATGACACTCCTTTATGAACCAAAGATTAAATCATCTTGTGTTGTTGTATAAGTCTAACTGTATAAGGATTATGTCTATTAATACACATGATAAAAACGTAGATACAATATGACATTATTGCATTAGATCCCATATCAAGCTATCGGTTTTGAAAACGATCAGCTCCCACACATATCAAGAAAGGCGCATTGAAGTATATGACGAATAGGTTATGATATGGCATTTTTCATATTACAAGCCATACCAACCCTCGCCCCATATTAGCTCTCGGGCTAATATAGGCGTCTCGGGTTGATATGACATGTCATGTGAAAAATGCCATATAATAATCTATAAGCATTGATCTAATCGAAAGGCTATAATTGTATAATATTGTGACGTAATAATAAAAGTTTAATTAAATGCAAAAACATGTGTAATAAAATAAACACATTCACAACAAGGAAGTAATAGTATATGAAAGAAAATATCATTAGATACCTCTGCAATCAGTGCCTATCGCCACTACCTTTGTGAGTTCGAACCTCACTCAGACGAGGTGTACTCGATGCAACACTATGTGATACACTTTGTCAGTGTGCTTCGGCAGGTCGGTGGTTTTCACCGAGTACTCCGGTTTCCTGAACCAATAAAACTGATAACCACGATATGACTGAAATATTGTTGAAAGTGGCGCTAAAACACCATAACCGTAGTCTCTATTGGTGATTATAATTTTATATTTCATTCTGATGTGTTTTTCTGTTTATAGATTTACTTATGTTGTTCCTTCTTATTGTAATTTTAGCTTTACAAATTATTTTTGAATAATGGCTATTGTTTTGATTTTCTGTCTGATGGAATGAAATATGAACATATATGCCATATATATAAACCATCCTGTCTCATCGATAAGTCAAAAACTACTAAATGGCCGCACAAAAGAAAATATTGTGAACAACATAATGATATTAATTAATTAGACAGTTACACATAAGTACTTTACTTGTAATTTCCAGTGTTATCTTCAGTAGTAGTAGGTGATGTTGGGGTTTATAACGTATACAAAGTATTTTAAGATCTAACATTTAAAACAATGCACTATGACATGCATATACCACGTGGTAGCAATGTGAATATCACAATTAGAACTATCTTCATACAGACATGGCTTGGTTTAATCTTTACCAAAATGTATGACTGCAATCAGGATTTGAATATCCACGGACAATGTTGTCTGCTTCAACGCACGTGATGCTCTCCCATATTTGTTGTAGACGTGCAGGCATTCTACTGATACTCATATCTTCCAATATAATGACTATTAACATTTCTCTATTCTGTTGAAACATGTGCATTCTTGCCATATCTAATTCATACTGACCCCAGTCACTTTCCAGAAATGAACTTGAAATCACAAAGATTATCTTTTTGCTCGTATTGATAGCGTCAATTATATTGTCAGCAATATATTTTCCAGCTTCAAAATCCCTTTCATGTAGTCCAAGTTTGAAGCCTTGATTTTTTTCCAGATAAGTTTGAAGTGGTCCATACACCCATTTATAGTCCTTAGAAGTATAGGCTACAAAAGCATCGTATTGGTACTCCTTTGAATCACTGTCTAACTTCCGGTAATGGCGATATACTCCTCTAGTAACCAGACAACAATATTGTAAGGGAATTATATATCTATAAACAATACTACTTAAAATAACAACTAGTATAAGAACCAATGAGAAAGTTACACCTAAAATAAGCCACAATTGAGACACACATTTTATTTTCATATCTTCTATTTGTTCAAAGACTTGACGAGTAGTTTTATAGCTTCCATCGGTATATAGACAGGGATAATTCCCTTCACGATCAAAGAGTACAGTTGTTGAAAATATCCATTCAATAAAATCAAGAGAATCACAATTGCATAGAATTGGATTTCCGTCCAGAAATAAACGTAGCTTCTTCGAATGCATTTTTTTTTATTTAGATTTTCAATATCTTCTATTTCAACTTGTGTCAAAGTAGGTATTTTATTGTTTCTCAGGTCTATCCGCTGAAGTTTCTGAAAATTTGAAAGTATTACCAGAATATGGTTGAACAAATTATTATCTATCACCAACGATATTAAATAGTCAAACTGATCACTAAACATTTCGTTAGTGAATGGTTTAGGAAAGTTATTGTTGGACAATTCAATATATTGTAATGATTTTAACCCTCGCAAGAAGGCTCCCTGTTTGTCTTAGTCAGCTAAACCAATACCAAGTGATGCATGTTTCATTACTAAACGTTCGACATTTTTGAATGTGTTTAAAAAACTGATGTCTATCGATGAGCATTTAGATTCAGAGAAATTTAGTACTTTAACATTATGAAGTCCATTCCATTTATAATTACAGTCCAACAAATATGTCCCGGCTAAATCAAAGAATTGTAAATTGTTTGCAGTTATATTAATGCTATTTATCGAATCCAGTAGGTTACCAAAATATGACATATCAGCATATTCCAACGAATTCGGAAGATTTATTGAAATGCTTTCATCGACCATTGTAAAATCAGCCGGTATGACATGCTCTCCAGACAAGTTAATGCTCTTCAGGTTACTAAATAATTTTATAAATGGTATGACATACCACCCGTGATAATCAAATTTATTGTAACTCAAATCAATGTTTTCCAAACACGTTTTATATTTCATGTTAAGTACAGCGTCTCCTTCGAAAAGAATTAGTCCATTTTCTGAAAGTATGATGGATTTGACACATATATCTCCAATGTAGGAAAATAACCTGGACGTTATGATAGACTCGCAGCGCTCACGAAAATCGCTTGATAAGTTGATTTCCTCCATCGTGTGATCTTTAAAATCGTGTAATACTGGAAGCATATTTGACATGAGCATTCTCCTTTGATCTGAAATTGAAAGTTTTGATATCGACTGTAATGGCAGAAAAGCGTCTAATTCGACAGAATAAATGCTACAGGTCGATTCAATTATTAAAGTTTTTATTGAAATGTTTGTAAACGCTTCAAATGTAAAATTATGTAAAATCTTAATATCTCACGATTCTTTTCCATGATAAAGATAGATTAAACTTTCCATGGCAGTGAACACATTTCCAAACATTTCAGTGGGGCCCTCCATTTGTATAAACATGTGTTCTTTTTGAAAGATCTGCCCATGACTGTTCAGGATAAGTAGCTAATAAGTCGTGGGCTATCCAGAGAGTCTGCAAGCTAACTAATGGTTTCAAAATGTTCCATTGAAATGCTGACAATGGGTTGTGTTTGATATTCAACACTTTTAATAATTCTAAATTGGTAAACGGTGCTCGTCCTGTTTTTGAAATGTTACAGGTTTCCACGTTAAGATGTTGTAATTTAGGAAAATGAATAAATGCATCATTTTTCAACAAATACAGGTTGTTTCCGGTCATGATCAGCTGTGTTGTGTTACCTTGACAGTCAGGTGGACATACTGTTAAGTCCACGGGCAGAACAGTCACATATACTATCGTCATCCATTACAAATGATACATTACACAATTTGGATTCCAAGCATAAAACATGGTTTAAAAATACAGCAAAAACAGTCACTAATAAAGAAGGATCAAACGTAATCGCCATATTTTCATAGTCAAATAACACATATGTTCTTATTTTTCATGTTTATATACGGATGTTAACGGCATTTAATTGGTGCGCAATAGACCGTACGATTCACACTAACAATAAGATTATTTACATTGCAGTGATAAAGAAAACAATAGAGAACAATGCGTTAAAGCAGCACACTATTATTTAAGTTCATGTTATCTACGTAAAATCTAGATACAAAATTAGATTGGAGTTAATCGTCCAATCAGATCACTCATATTAGTAAAGAAAAGATACATATGTATGATACAAACAAGGTTTATTTGCCAAATATTGAACAAAATGAATTAGACACCAGTCATTCTAACTTACGAAGAATTCTCCATGGATAGTTTCACATACAATAATCTAGATAGATATGTATATATATATTTATATATAAATTAATACTAGATGATTTACCATTATCGAGAAAATAGCTATCGAAAAAATGACAAAGGTGATCGTAACTTAAAAAAATTATTTAGGAAGACGATCGTAACTTTTGTTATAGATGATCGTAACTTATTGATGCGGCTGATAACTTTGGTTGATATCTATTACGTATATTGGTCTTATAACTTGAACAGTCGCATTAACATGAGCATACTTTGCTTTGAAACGTATAATTGAAATTATATCTAATATTCACAATTCATACTGGTTTGGAAGATTTCTATGTTTGAGATTAACTTCCATTTCATTACAACATCAGTTATAAGCTATTAACTAGCTTTGCGATAATATCTTTGTCAGATACATCAGAGATACAACCCCAAACGAGACAAGGAGGAAGTTGTTTCAAAATATAAGCTGTATCTTGTATACATGTATGTGCAAGTACCGTTAGGGAACGTCTATCTTGTTATTGGTGGAGACAAATCTTACTTTGTCAAAAGCCATTCAAAATACACTAATAAATGCTAACAGGACGAGATCATTCAAATGTTAGAGATTTTAATTGGGTATTTCAACAAACGATGGTTGGGTACGAATTGTGATCCGCTACTCGCCGTTTTGTTTCTACATTCCTATGATGCAGACTTCCTTCAAAGGCATCTCATTAATAAAGATAGAAACGTTTTTGGTGATTATCTACATCTCATTGATCCAAATGGGCTTAAAGTTGTTAAGGATACTACTAATACTCAAAAGTCTGAGACTTACCTTGACCTTCACCTTGACATCGACAACGAATGAAGATTAAAGTAAAACTCTACGACAAACTCAATTACTTCAACATTCCAATAGTCAACTTCCCCTACATCAGTAGCAATATTCAAATGTCACAAACGCATTGAGTTTACATTTCACAACTCATACGTTCTTCTAGATCTTGTGCACAGTACAGTGATTTTCTGGACTGATTCCAGCTGCTGAGGCAAATGCTACTCAAACAAGGCTACGTTGCTCCTATATACGATCTACCTCACAATATTCATATTTCAAATGACAGTAGATCTTTTACTTTTTATGTGATGCAAATGTTTTCTTTCCTCTATCACTGACAATACTTTACCGGACTTAACTGTATATATGAGTAACACGGCGGGTGTCTTATAAGAAGCAGAAACTGCTTACCATTCGTGAGCACCTAAGTTCACCTCTGGTTTTGGTGAGTGTCAATATTCCACATTTTTTCGTTTATTGTGTTGTTCTATTATGTGTCCTTACGTTCTGAGTTACGTGTTGTGATGTCCGCTACGATTTTCGCATGAAAACGATGTTCGATTCGTCCTTATCTCCATTTGTTTGTAGGAGGGCTCATGTCTTATTTACGTACTTTGTGTTTGTTTGGGTAGAGTGGTGTCCAACACACATTATGTTGTATTTCTATATATATTTTTTTTAATCTGGTGTACCTATGTTGCCAGTTTTTCTGGATTGTCCATTTTGAATTGTCCCTTCGGTATGCTCTGACGTTTATTTGACATATTCATTAATATGCATACAGCTGTTTTGTTTATTTAAAATATAATATTAAAGTTCAATAGAGGACCACAGAATGCACAGTGAGGCCACCACACAGTGTCCACTGAAGCGATTATATAGTACCCAGCTACAAGAGTAATGTGACCAGAATATCATGCTGTAGTACTCTACGACTTGCAGAGTGAGGTGATCAGACTATCCTGATAGCAATGTGAGGTGACCAGAATACCCCATGCCCATCTCATTGAGGTACCCGTCGAACAGTGTAGTGAGGTGACAGCATAGTATCAAGCTAGTCCATTGAGGATACCTCAGTGTAGTACCCAGATATTGTAGTTAGGTGACTAGAGTAATCGACGACTATCAGAGCGAAGTGACCACAGAGAACCAAGCGCGCCCATTGCGATGACACATAGTGCCAGTACTAGCGGAGTGAGCTGACAACAGTGTATCTAACGACTATCGCAGTGAGGTGACCAGAGTACCCGATGACTAGCACAGTGAGGTGACCACAGAGTACCAAGCGCGCCCAAATAGGTGACAAAATAGTATCAGTACCCAACTAGTGCAGTAAGGATACCACAGTGTGGTACGAAGATAACGCAGTGGTGAATACACAGGGTACTATGTGATATGACCAGTGTACCAAGCGAAGTGTACTTAGTACTCAGTGTGACCAACATGGAGTACATTGTTAAGAAACCAAATCAAGTGAGGTGACCAAAGAATATCGAGAAAGTGACTACTTATTGTCCAGTGTGAAATTCATCTTGTCGAAGTCGGACGTTATAGCTCTAGACAAACAACGACGATGAAGCAATAACTGAGAGAACCCTTCTGTCTCCTTTAATAAAATATTAGCTCTGACAGTTACGATAGCAAACACAGATTCACAAGCTCACATATTTGGAACATACCCTCAAATTCAGATCAATCCACTCATGAAGACATCAGTTTAATTTCATTGTCAGTTACGTTGTGTGAACAAGAAGGGCAAACTATTCAAATAATTCCAGATGAGACGGATAGGCTCCCCAATAGAAATATCCATGAACATGCTATTGAGATATCTGACAGCCTTTCATTAAAATAGCTTAGGTCGGTTTCTTGAAATCGTACAAGCAAAATTGTGACGGAAGAGAAGCAGGGAAGAAGAAAGTACAAGAGATGTATGTACCACAACTTTTTTAAACCTAGGTATAAAAACTATACTTTGATCAGGTTTAATTTGATAAAATATGGCATGATCCCGTAAAGGTACAGTTAACAATCTAAATTTGTATTTAAAAAAAATAACATAAATATCAAAATTTCAAAAATCTAAAAACGGAAAAGACTTCATATAAAACTTCCTTGTAACTTCGCCCTGTTAGACAAAGGTATGAAAAACGATAGTGTTAATAAGCAATTCACTGCTCTTTATATCTCAAATTGCTTCCCATGCAAAACTTCTAGTAGTATCAGTCTGTGTAATTAAGAACTACTATAAATTATTAATTGTACTATACACAGTAATGACTGGCTACATTGATTGACTCGTACTTTGCAGTTATATCAAAAATAAAACTGGTATGTGACCATTCCATACACCGTTGTTATCGCCATCATTACAATATACAACAAAACATCCCGAATCGACATTGATATCACTGATTTATATCTAATCTGTGTAATGCTCACGCAGTCATTAAAACAAGGAAATAATAATATGATCAAATATGACACGGTCTGTTGAAGACATACAATTAACAATCTAAAAATATATACAGTATCAAATAAAAAAAAAAATGGGAAAAATTCCCTTTAAAACTTCCTTGCACATTTTTTTCCAATTACAAATCAACCGAATAGTTTATAGGAGACACCTTTTGGGGGGGTTTCCAAAGGTGCTTGACCGAATTTAACTTGGTACTTGTCGGAATTCCAGAGTGTACTACGTTCGATATGAATTTGTTTTGCCGTAATTGTACATGTTAATGTAAAATAATGAGTTCAATTAACCCTGATTTTGTTAGTTTCATGTTGCCCAGTTTTCTGTGTAGTGGTTTGTTGAGCGTTGCTTGTCCTTGTGTCGTTTTTCTTTTGACCATTGTATTGTCTGTTCCTAGTTTCACAAATGATTGCATTATTTAGAAACTGCAGATTTCAACAATAGATATATCGAATAAACCATGTCAGTTCCTGGGCGGATGATACTCTGTGGAACTAATAGTCCACAAGCATCGGTATCGACCCAGTGATAGTAATACAAACGTAGACATGGATTCCAGTGAACACGGCGTGAGTCTGAAATGATCTTCATCGTGTACGATTAAAAGATTGGAAAGCAAAATAATCTAAAAGTCTCTGACAGGAAGTGAACCAAAGGGTCTAAGCATGATAGTCAAAGTCGTCTAACGTCACTTTTTGCTGACGGGCCGAGGCGCTGAAGGGAGATAATCTTAGTTTTTATTAAATTATATAGGGACTGTAAATTACAACACACATAACACTATTCTATACCCTATTGTCTGTTGTTTTGTCCTTTGTCTATTAACCGTTGCATTGTCTCTCCTCTTACAACTTACCCCGTCTGATCACCCCTTTGGTATCTTAAAATTTTCCGTAGTGTGTGTATGTACTAACTTCATATGAGTATTTGTAGTAGTAAATGCAATTACAATCGCACAAACGAGGCCTCTCAAAGCACGCCATTGGTATGTGATTATAGCTGATTGAATTTTCTGAGCTATAAAATCAGCATGCACCAACACAATGTAGAACACGGCTTAGATGCCCTCACGTCGCATGACATACGACTAGCCACGAGTCTAAGCCACAGCTTAGTATTCGTAAGAGGAAGAGGAAGAGAAATTTCAATATAATCTATGTTCGTGTCTGGTACATGTATGTAGATAAAAGTTAGAGAATACCGAAGGGACAATAACAAAAAGGACAATGCAGAGAAACTGGCAACATAAGGTACAAAAGACGAAGAAAAAAACAAGACCACAGCACAAAACTCAAAACCTAGTTACTAGTCCTGAAAAGTTGAGATGGCATCAAAATACAATTACAAAGACCGGATATTACGTACTGTTGTATGCGAAGTTATGTAGTGTATATCGCTCATCTTCCGAAAACCCATCAAAACTAAATTAGCCTCCAACTAGAGAATACCAAAGGGGCAATCAAAAATAGGGAATCCAGAGACATTGGCCGTATATTGTACACGAGATGAAGAAAAACAAAACAAAATACAATACAATATGTGTTGGACACCACTATAAGCAAACACAAACAAATAACGTAAATAAAACATGAGCCTTCCTACCAACAGCTGAAGGTAAAGACGAACTGTATATATAAGCAATTTTGAATCTGTTAAACTAATGTATGATCTTGGGGGAAAAGACAATAAAATACCTCAGTATAATATGCTTGGTTAATAAAATCAACGTAAATATCAAATGTAAGAAGATAACACAAGCTGAAATCGAATTAAAGCCCTAACAGCGGTTTTTGTCACATGTTATTTTTCTGCGTACTAATCTGAATTAAGACAAATAATTTGACAGAATCGTACTAAATTAATTACCCCTGTGGTATCTTCAAACTCTTACAAATTGCTTTAAGGCATCGTCTCATCTTATCTTTCAAAATATTTTTCTGAAAATAGAAGATATCAACACATTATACCAAAAGATATTTGCCCTTGCCTACATATGACGAGAGATTGTTTTGACAATTATATTTTGGTCTAAAGTTTTTACAATGTTTGGTATCATATCTCATCAGTTGTGTAAGCCGCAGGACCATTCGACTATGTGCTATGTAATAATGTGTGCCGTATTACACGGGATGTAAAATGGATTTTTCGAAATGGCGGCCGAAAATCTTGCATGAGATCGAGTATTTAGTTTTTCCACAATTATGATGCCTTTTTGGAATTTTTTTTCCCCGGATTTCACATTTTGCGGTCCGATAAGTTTTCGTTATTAATGTACCTTTGTTTACTACAGTCGTCTGCTACTGTCAAAATGGATAATGAAGACAATATGGAAAATGCTCTTTATGCAACGAATGATGACACTCCCTTATGAACCAAAGATTAAATCATCTTGTATTGTTGCATATGTGTAACTGTATAAGGATTATGCCTATTAATGCAAATAACGTAGACACAATATGACATTATTGCATCATATCCTATATCAAGCTATGGTTTCTGAAAATGATCTCGGGTTGATATGACATGTCATATGAAAAATGCCATATAATAATCTATAACTATTGATGTAATCAAAAGGCTATAATTGTATAATATTGTGACGTAATAATAAAAGTTCAATTAAAAGCAAAAAAATGTGTAACAAGATAAACACATTCACAACAGCCAGGAAGTAATAGTATATGAAAAAAATACCATTATATACCTCGGTAGATTTGAATAAAGGAGCGGTACTTTTATTTGTTTTCTTTCGTCTCAATTATAGATGTTCCGCGAAAGATATCTTATGATAAAATATAATTTTAAGATATCGATAAGTGCATTTTACTGAACACATTTCAGTCGTTGAATGGAGTGAATCAAAGCCTCTATTGAAGCACTTTGTAAACCCTTTATACTTTTGAATTGAAATATCATCACTTGATCTTGCTTTGTGAAATACAATCTCTAACATGTAGCAAATAAGAATATATTTACAATGTAAAAAATAGCACAAATGTAAAGGTTAACTGCGCTGTGAACCCATGCATTTCACGTTTCCTTGTGGGATTATCCTTTTACAGTAGATTTACGAATTTCGTTCGCCTGTAAACTTGTGGAATGGTTTACTTTAAGCCTGTGGAATTCCCAAATCCACCTGAGAACAGGACTTGCTGTTAATATCAATTCGTTTGCTTTATTTGTCGATTAAATAAACTGCTTTGTTTCTGATGGTTATATCTTCTCTACAATTTTATAGTTCGTGATCATGGATTTGCATATTGATATACACATCCTTAAATGGGATAAATGTCCATTTTACTCAACTCTACAAAACATCTTAGTTTGAGATCTGCAGCACTGACTTTGGGAAACTATGCAAAATCTGACACTTTCTGAACAAACGTGTATACAGTTCAGTGCTGTCCGAATTCCGTTCTATATTTTAATAATAAGCTACAACTTAAAGACATAGACCTTTACCATTCTTAGGGCAACACACGACGAATTCGATATATTACTTTACATTGCCCGAAAGGGATTTGCATGTGTAGTGAATTCCACAAGTTGACAAACAAGTGAAATATGGAGTCCATTCCCAACCCTTCCATTAAAAGCAACACCATCAAAAGCAAACAAATCACAACAACAAAAAAAACCCAGAAAAACTATAAATAAAAAAAATAAAAAAAGCAAAAACAAAAACAAAGCATAAGTAAATAAAAACAAAACAACAATCAACCAATTTAAAAACCCTAAGCCATTTGTGTGATCAGGTTTTCACCATTTAAAGTTCGATAGCATTTGGAATAAACATATTCGAACCCAAATTTAGTTATATATGAAATGAATATCTACAATGTGGGTCACATTGGGTAATACAACATTCACACTATTACAAGATTTTCATGATGCTAAATAGTTAAACAATTATTTTTATAAAACAAGTTTGTAACTAGATATTTAAGTGTGGCATTTATAAAGTGCATTCTTGCATTATAAGTACAATTTTATCAATGTGTCAACCCACAACTGAATGAACTTCTATCTAATTGAATTATTTCACTAATGTTTTTGCATACCAGTTGTTCCTGTGGTAATCATTTGCTTCATTTCATACAGAGAACATTTAACAGTGAGGGGCGGTTAAGAACGAAACTTTACGACAAAAGAGATTATTTAAATTTTCCCATTGTGACCTTTCAATTTATATGTATCATTTTACCAGCAGCACCTGTATATAGAGTATATATTTATCAGTTGATACGATATTCCAGAGCTTGTGATTCCTATTAAGCTTTCCTTGATAGACCGTTGCTGCTAACAAGGGTTCATCTTGGTTAAGTTGAAGTCATCAATTCGAAATTTTGACGGTCGCCACCATGACTTGGTTGACCTGTATGGAATATCTGTGTTTCCTGAGCCAATAAAACTGACCGGCACGATATATCTGAAATATTGTTGAAAGTGGCGTCAAAACATGATAACACTAGCCCCTATCGTTCACTGTAACTTTATATATCATTTGAATTTTTTTCTGTTTTTGTTTATAGCTTTACTTGTGGTGTTGTTTCTTATTGTTATTTCAGCTTTATAAATTCCAAGATGTATTTTTGCATAATGTCTATTGCTTTGAATTTCTGTCAGATGGAATGGTGATATAGACATGATATTTAATCAGATCATTACACACATACACTCAGGTCTCATCGATGAGTCAAAAACTATTAAAGGGCCAAACGACAGAAATATTGTGAACAACATAATTATATTAATTAATTAGACAATTACAAATAAGTATTTTACTTGTATTTGTCAGTAATATCTTCAGTAGTAATGAGGGATGTTGGGTTTGTAACTACCTATGCAATCAGTGCATATCACCACTAATGTTGTGAGTTCGAACCTCACTCAGGCGAGGTGTACTCGATACAACACTATGTGATACACTTTGTCAGTGTGCTTCGGCAGGTCGGTGGTTTTCACCGAGTACTCCGGTTTCTTAAACCAATAAAACTGTTAGCCACGATATGACTGAAATATTGTTGAAAGTGTCGCTAAAACACCATAACCGTACTGTCTATTGGTCATTATAATTTTATATTACATTCTGATGTGTTTTTCTGTTCATATATTTACTTGTGTTGTTCCTTCTGATTGTAATTTTAGTTTTGCAACTTCTTTTTGTATAATGGCTATTGTTTTGTTTTGATGAAATGAAGATATAAACATCTATGATATATATATATATGTAAACCATTCGGTCTCATCGATAAGTCAAAAACTACTAAAGGGTCGCACAACAGAAAATATTGTGAACAACATAATTATATTAATTAAATAGACAGTTACAAATACGTACTTTACTTCTAATCTCCAGTATTATCATCAGTAGTAATAAGTGATGTTGGGTTTTATAATGTATACAAAGTGTCTTAAAATCTAATATTTAAAACAATGCACTATAACATGCATATACCACGTGGTAACAATGTCAATTTATCACAATTAGATCTATCTTTATACAGACATGGCTTGGTTTAATCTTTTCCAAAATATATGACTGCAATCAGGATTTGAACATCCACGGAGAGTGTCCTGTGCTTCAAGGCACGTGATGCTCTCCCATATTTGTTGCAGACGTGCAGGCATTCTACTGATACTCATATCCTCCAATATAATGACTATTAACATTTCTCTATTCTGTTGAAACATGTCCATTCTTGCCATATCTAATTCATACTGACCCCAGTCACTTTCCAGAAATGAACTTGAAATCACAAAGATTATCTTTTTGCTCGTATTGATAGCGTCAATTATATTGTCAGCAATATATTTTCCAGCTTCAAAATCCCTTTCATGTAGTCCAAGTTTGAAGCCTTGATGTTTTTCCAGATAAGTTTGAAGTGGTCCATACACCCATGTATAATCCTCAGCACTATTGGCTACAAAAGCATCGTAGTATTACTCCTTTGAATCACCGTCTAACTTCCGGTAATGGCGAAATAATCCTCTAGTAACCAGACAGCAATATTGTAAGGAAATTCTATATCTATAAGCAACGCTACTTAAAATAACAACTAGTATAAGAACCGATGAGAAAGTTACACCTAAAATAAGCCACAATTGAGACACACATTTTATTTTCACATATTCTATTTGTTCAAAGACTTGACGAGTAGTTTTATAGCTTCCGTCAATATATACACAGGAATAATTCCTTTCACGATCAAAGAGTACAGTTGTTGAAAATATCCATTCAATAAAATGAAGAGAATCACAATTACATAGAATTGGATTTCCGTTCAGAAATAAATATAGCTTCTTCGAATGCATTTGTTTATTTAGATTTTCAATATCTTCTATTTCAACTTGTGTCAAAAAACGTATTTTATTTTTTCTCAGGTCCATCCGCTGAAGTTTCTGAAAATTTGAAAGTATTACTGGAATATGGTTGAACACATTATTATCTATCACCAACGATATTAAAGAGTCAAACTGATCACTAAACATTTCGTTAGTGAATGGTTTAGTAAATTTATTGTTGGACAATTCAATATATTGTAATGATTTTAACCCTCGCAAGAAGGCTCCTTGTTTGTCTAAGCCAATTAAACCAGTACCAAGTGATGCATTGTTCATTACTAAACGTTCGACATTGTTGAATGTGTTTAAAAAATCGTTGTCTATTGATGAGCATTGAGCATCGGAGAAATTTAGTACTTTAACATTATGTAGTCCACACCATTTATAATTACAATCAGAGACATATGTCCCTGTTAAATCAAGGAATTGTAAATTCTTTGCAGTTATATTAATGCTATTTATCGAAGCACGTAGATTACCACAATATGATATATTAGCATATTCCAATGAATTCGGTAAATGTATTGCATAGCTGTCACCAATCATTGTAAATTCTTTCGACATGGTTACCTGTCCAGAGAAGTTAATGCTCTTCAGATTGCTAAATAGTTGTATAAGTGTAAAGACTAACCACCCGTGAGAATCAAATTTATTGTAACTAAGATCAAGGTTTTCCAAACACGATTTATATTTCATGTTCAGTATAGCGTCTCCTTCTATAAGTCTTAGTGCATTATGAGAAAATATGATGGATTTGACACATATATCACCAAGGTAAGAAAATATCCTTGGTGTTATGATAAACTCGCCTCGGAAACGAAAATCTTTTGATAAATTGATTTCTTCCATCTTGTGATCTTTGAATACGTGGAATGCTGGAAGCATATTTGACATGAGCATTCTCCTTTGATCTGAAATTGAAAGTTTTGATACAGAATGTAATGGCAGAAAAGCGTCTAATTCCACAAAATAAATTCGACAGGTCGATGCAAATATTACAGTTTTTATTGAAATGTTTGTAAACGCTTCAAACGTAAAATTATATAAAATCTGAATATCGCACGATTGTATTCCATGATAAAGATAAATTAAACTTTCCATGGCAGTAAACACATTTCCAAATATTTCAGTGGGACCTCCATTTGTGAAAACGTGTGTTATTTTTGAAAGATCTATCCACGACTGTTCAGGATAAGTAGCTAATAAGTCGTGGGATATCCAGAGAGTTTGCAAGCTAACTAATGGTTTCAAAATGTTCCACTGAAATGCTGACAATGGGTTGTTGTTGATGTTCAACTCTTTTAATAATTCTAAATTGGTAAACGGTGTTTGTCCTGTTTTTGAAATGTTACAGTTTTCCACGTTAAGATATTGTAATTTAGGAAAATGAATAAATGCATCATTATCCAACAAATACAGGTTGTCTCCGGTCATGATCAGCTGCGTTGTGTTACCTGGACAGTCACGTGGAATACGGTTAAGTTCACGGGCAGAACAGTCACATATAATATCGTCATCCATTCTAAATGATACATTGCACAAACCGGATTCCAAACAAAAAGCATGGTTTAAAAACACAACGAAAAACGTCACAAATAAGGAAAGATAAAACATATTTGCCATATAACACAGAGTCAAATAACACATATTTTTACATTTCTCCTCTTTCAATACGGATGTTAAAAGCATTTAATTGGAGGTCGTACGATTCACACTAACAATAACATTATTTACATTCCAGTGATAAGGAAAACAATAGCGAAGAATGGGTTAAAGGAGGAAACTATTAATTAAGTTCATGTTATCCACAAAAAATCTGGATGACTAATTTGATTGGAGTTAATCTTCCAATCACATCACTCAATTAGTACAAAATCCTACATATGTATAATACAAGCATAGTTTACTTGCCAAATATGGAACAAAACGAATTATACTCCAATTATTCTAACTTATGAAGTATTCTCCATGGATAGTTTCACATACTATAATCTAGATAGACATGTATTATATATATGCAAGACTACCGAAGAAATGGCTTTTACAATGAGAAGCTTATATGAAATAAAATTGATGCTACATGCTTCACTAGCTATCGAAAAAATGACGAAGGTGATCGCAACTTTTGCTATAGATGATCGTAACTTGTTAATGTCGATGGTATCTTTGATTGATATGTATTAGGTATATTGGTCTCACGACTTGAACAGTGGCATTAAGATGATCATACTTTGCTTTGAAACATTTAATTGAAATTATATCTAACATTCACAATGCATACTGGTTTGGAAGATTTCTATGTTTCAGATTAGCTTTAATTTCATTACAACATCAGTTTTAAGCTATTAACTGGCTTTGCGATAATATCTATGTCAGATAAATCGGAGATACAACCCTAAATGAAACAAGGAGAACGTTTTATCTGTTTATATTATGCTGTATCTTGTATGCATGTATGTACAAGTACCGTTAGGTAAAGTATATCTTGTTATTGGCAGAGACAAATCTTACTTTGTTAAAAGCCGTTCAAAATATAATAATAAATAAAAACAGGACGTGATCAATCAAATGTTAGAGTCTTTAATCGACAACATATTTGTCCTGTTTGATGGAAGGTTGTCTCAACAATTAATTATTGGGTACGAATTGTGATCCGCTGCTTGTCAATTTGCCTCTGGATTCCTATTATGCAGTTGTCCTTCAAAGGCACCTCAAGAATAAAGATAGAAATTTGTTTTGTGATTATCTACATCTCATCTATTCAAATGACCTTAGCGTTGTTAATGATACTACTGATATTCAAAAGTCTGAGACTTACCTTGATCTTCACCTTGACATCGACAACGAAGGAAGATTAAAGCAAAACTCTACGACAAACGCGATTACTTCAACATTCCAATAGTCAACTTCCCCTACATCAGTAGCAATATTCAAGCATCACAAGCGCATTGAGTTTACATTTCTCAGCTCATATGTTATTCTAGATCTTGTGCCCAGTACAGTGATTTTCTGGACAGAGCCCAGCTGCTGACGCAAAAGCTACTCAAACTAGGCTACGTTGGTTCTATGTACGGTCTACATCAATATCTGGTTGACTGCTACGAAATATCTATATTTCAAATGACATTAGATCTTTTACTTTTTATGTAGATGTTTTCTTTCCTCTATCACTGACAAGACTTTACCGGACTTGACTGTATATATGAGTAACACGGTGGGTGTCTTATAAGAAGCAGGAAATGCTTACCATTCGCGAGCACCTGAGTTCACCCCTTGTTTTGGTGGGGTCCGTGTTCCACATTTTTACAGTTTATTGTGTTGCTCTGTTATGTGTCGTTACGTTCTGAGTTCCATGTTGTGATGTCCCTCAGGATTTCGCATGAAATAACTTTCATAATCAAAAGATTGGAAGCCAAATAATTTAAAAGTCTTTCGGAGGAAGAGACTCAAAGGGCCTAAACAGAATAGTCAAAGTTGTCTAAGATCACATATGACTCAGGGGATGAGGGGAGATAATCTTAATTATATTAATAATTACATTATTTAGGGACTGTGCATTATAACACAAGTAAAACTATTCTTTACAATATTCAGTTATATTGCGCAGGTTAGTTTTATTGTTAACGGAAACCGAATTAAAATAACCGACCTGTCAGAATTAACTGACATGATACACGGAATCAAACTTGGAAACAATCTTAGTGATCTTTTGTTTGCTGAATTTTGCTTTTTTGTTTGTCATCGTAAGTCTTTGGTATCTTCAAGTTTTTCTTAGCGTGTGTATTAACTAACTTAAGTGTACAATTAGAATGCACCAACACAATGCAAAACATTGTTTAGATGCCCTTACTTCGCATGACCGACGACTGGGAACGAATCTAAGATACAGTTTAGCCTTCGTAAGAAGAAATGGAAGAAGAGTTTGAAAATACCAAAGGGGCAATTAGAATCCGTAAATGGAAGATGGACAGAACAAAAATTCCAATATAACACATATTCGTGTCTGGTATGTAAAACCATTCAAATCTGAATACCTAGATACAGGATAACTTGAGATGGTGCCAAGAAACAGTTACATGTCTTTATTGGACATAAAGCATTAACCTATATTATTATATGACTATAAATATCCTAGATTTTGATTGGACAAAACACTACTTCACTCTCCATTTGAAAATGTGATGATCACCGCTCAAAAGTGCACGCGATGTTAACATTACTTTTGAACACTGTAGCGTGTGCCCAAAAATAGTAACAGGGAAAGTCCAGGTTGCTTATTTTGAAACTGCATTCTCTGATTGGATTGAAGGGTTAATTTCAAATGATTTCTCAACTTTCTCTTTTGCACAATTGTATAAATGAAGAATCGTCAAGAGTAGATCGAGGGGATATTATAGCTTAGGGGAAGGACACGTTGGGTTGTCAATATGTGCGCTCGGAGTACTACCGTAGGTAGCAAGACAACATGAAAAAAAAATAACACTAAGGAAATTCTAAAAATTAAAATATTACCTACAAAATTAAAATTATTAAGCAACTCAGACTCCACCAAAAACTGAGATATTGGACCAAGTG
>MJUT01038061.1:55853-66083 GCA_002080005.1 Gigantidas platifrons
GCTCATTAGGTACCTCGGTAAATTTGAACGGTACTTTTATTGTTTATTTTTCATCTCAGTTACAGATGCTACAACATGTTCATTGCCCACGCCTTTAATTGAGGGCAAAACAGTAGTAATTTAAGTTATTCCGCGAAAGCTATCAGTCAGCGTAGGATGATCACATGACTCACATTCTATCACATGATAAAATACAAATTTAAGATATATATAAGTGCATTTTACTTAATATATATCAATCGTTGAATCGACTGTACCAAAGCCTCTATTGAAGCACATACAATTATCTCCTCCCCATCTTTGCATCGAAGTAAAGACTTCAAGACTGCAACATTCAGTGGGTCTACTAGTTTATTAATCCCAGGCATTTTCTTTGCCCGACAAAACGATTTAATGTATGGCACATTTAAGCTCATTGATATTGATCATAACTGTACGTTATTATTTCATTTTTTCCTTTCCATATAGCACATGTCTTGTATTTCTGCTATAGTCCATTCAGGCGGAGATTGGAAATACAGTAAGTCTTTGAATTGATATTGAAAGTGCTAGTGACTTTATAACAGTAATCATTCTCTATAGCTACACGTGGTTAGTAAACCTTTATACATTTGAATTGAAATATCATCACTTGATCTTGTTTTGTGAAATTAAATCTCTAACATGTAACAAACCTGAATATATTTACAATGTAAAAAAATAGAACAAAATTAAAGGTTAACTGCGCCGTGAACCGATGCATTTAACGTTTCCTTGTGGGATTTTCCTTTTACAGTAGAGTTACGAATTTCGCTCGTTTGTAAACTTGTGGAATGGTTTACTCTAAGCTTACGAAATTCCCAAATCCAACTGAGACCAGGACTTGCTGTTAATATCAATCCATTTGCTTTGTCTGTCGATTGAATAAATTGCTTTGGTTCTGATGGTTAAATACTTCTCTACAATTATATAATTCATTNTCATGGATTTGCATATTTATATACACGTTCTTAAATGGGATAAATGTCCATTTTTCTCAACTCTACACTTAAGTCTAAATATCTTAGTTTGAGATCTCCAGAACTGACTTTGGGCAACTTTGCAAAATCTAACACCTACTTTCTGAAAAGGCGTGTACACAGTTCAGCGCCGTCCGAATTCCGTTCTATATTTTAATAATAAGTTACAACTTAAAGACATAGACATTTACCATTTTAGGACAACACACGACGAATTCGATATATTAGCTTACATTGCCCTAAAAGGATTTGCCTGTGTAGGGAATTCCACAAGTTGACAAACAGGTGAAATATGTAGTCCATCCCCACCCGTTCCCTTAAGAGCAACACCGCCAAAAACAAACAAATCATAAATAAACGCAGATAAACTATAAATAAAAACAATGAAAAAAAAACAATAGCAAAAACAAAATCAATGCATAAATAAATAAAAACAAAACAACAAACAACAAATTTAAAACCCTAAACCATTTGTGTGATCAGGTTTTGACCGTTTAAATTTCGATAGCATTTAGAATAAACACTTTCGAACCCAAATTTAGTTATTTATGAAATGAATATCTACAATGTGGGTCAAATTGGGTAGTACAACATTCCAACTATTACACGATTTGCATAATGCTAAATAGCTAAACAATTTTTTTTATAAAACAAGTTTGTAACTAGATATCTAAGTGTGGCATTTATAAAGTGCATTCTTTCATTATAAATACAATGTTATCAATGTGTCAACCCACGACTGAATGGAGTTCTATCTAATTGCATTATTTCACCGATGCTTTTGCATAACAGTTGTTCCTGTGGTAATTATTGTCTACATTTCATACAGAGAACATTTAACAGTGAGGGGCGGTTAAGAACGAAACCTTACGACACAAGAGATTATTTCAATTTTCCCATTGTGAACTTTCAATTTATATGTAGCATTTTTCCTGCAGCACCTGTATATGGAGTATATGTTTATCAGTTGATACGATATTCCATAGCTTGTGGTTCCTATCAAGCTTCCCTTGATGGAAGGTTGCTGCTAACAAGGTTTCATCTTGGTTAAGTTGAAGTCATCAATTCGAAAGTTTGACGGTCGCCACCATGACTTGGTTGACCGGTATGGAATATCTGTGTTTCCTGAGCCAATAAAACTGACCGCCACGATATATCTGAAATATTGCTGAAAATGGCGTCAAAACATGATAAGACCAACCCCTACCGTTCATTGTAACTTTATATATCATTTGAATTTGTTTTGTTTTACTTTATAGATTTACTTGTAATGTTCCTTCTTTTTGTTATTTCAGCTTTATAAATTCCAAGATGTATTCTTGTATAATGGCTATTGATTTCAATTTCTGTCAGATGGAATGATGATATAGACATGATATTTAATCAGAACATTACACACATACACTCAGGTCTCATATATGACTCAAAAACTATTAAAGGGCCAAACGACAGAAAATATTGTGCACAACATAATTATATTGATTAATTAGACAATTACACATAAGTATTTTACTTGTATTTGCCAGTAATATCTTCAGTAGTAATGAGGGATGTTGGGTTTGTAGCTACCTATGCAATCAGTGCCTATCACCACTAATGTTGTGAGTTCGAGCCTCACTCAGGCGAGGTGTACTCGATTCAACATTATGTGATAAAGTTTGTCAATGTGCTTCGGCAGGTCGGTGGTTTTCACCGTGTACTCGGTTTCTTGAACCAATAAAACTGATCGCCACGATATGACTGAAATATTGTTGAAAGTGGCGCTAAAACACCATAACCCTACTCTCTATTTGTCATTGTTGGTCATTATAATTTTATAATTTAACCCTAATCTCTATTGGTCCTTACAATTTAACCCTACTCTCTATGGGTCACTATAATTTAAATTACATTCTGATGTGTTCTCATGTCTCATTTCTGTTTATATATTTACTTGTGTTGTTCCTTCTTATTGTAATTTTAGTTTTCACGGTGAATATCCATAACGGAACCTTCGGGATGAACATCGACGTTACGCGATTCTTGGGGAACAATTAGCGGATCCTTTGTGATGAAAAGGATGTCAGCAAGTGAGAAAGCCACATGATAATGGATAGCTGCAAGGAAGGAAGGTAAATATATCGTATATTTTGCTTTCACGGAACTCTCTGCTGTATGGTTCAATCCAAAGCCAAAAACCATTCACATACGTCTGCTGAAAATGCGTTTCGCTCGCTTTCCAACGAGATGACTGTCAATGTAAAGTAAAATTTCGGACAAATCTTTTATAAATATTTGCTTTTTTCCACCTTTTAACTTACAAATTTTGATAAGTATTAAAAGAAGAAACCTAAATGCACCAACTCCTAACCCAGTCTTCAGTTAATAATCCATTAAAGCCCATTAAATTCGATTTTTAATGGAAAAGGTTCGTAACGGCACCTTTACGATTTATAGAAAACTTGCTAAGATGTGGCACCGCGACCTTCGCGACTTGGAGGCAACGGACCCTTTACGACAATAATACTAAATACTAAACACTTTATAAGCACAAACTCATTTATAATAAATGGTTAGGGCCCATATACAATGTATGATGTACACTGATTATGCAACAGTATGAAAAGTTTGTAAAGTATGGTTTTACATCAAATGAAATATATATATGACAATATTAAGAAAAAATATGCATAATATACATAATGTATTTCACATCAGACTACAGTCATGGAACATAATTATTCGCCACCCTCGATTGTACGCTATATATTTCATATCAAACCACATTTTTCAAAAACAATTATTGTGAACTCATTTCTAAACGGATTTTGATAATTTTTGCACCAGAAGAAGCAGAAATATTTAAAGATTATTTGTTTATTTAAGGACGATTTTTCCGTCAGATTGCCTTTATTTTCTTATCATTTACAGACACATTTTTGTTTTCTGACGTCAAATTACCTAAATTAAGGGGGTACCATGCACTACAGGGAGATAACTCTTTAAATTCAGTTGAACGTTTTGATCATATGATGTTTGTATGCAGATTTCAAGCATCTCGATGATCAAAACCACAGAGAGAAAAGCTGCTATTTGGCTAGTGAATTCATAGCTCTGCGTCTGTTGGTTGGAATTTGTTAAAATTTTGATATTTATTACAGTAGATATATTCAAACACACTGCCAAAAAAAATAAAAAATTAAACGAGCAGATCAAATATTACCTGAAGTGTATGGTACCACCTTAAGGAGGCTTGTAGCTGCAAAGCTCTATATCCCCTGCCCTTTTTGGAAAAAAATTCTTTTGTCCCTTTCATTGTTATTTTTTACATTTTAGAAGAAAATTACCGAAAAGAAAGAAAAAATAAAATTTATATTTCCTCTCATTATATATTTCTTTTGGGGAATTTTCGTCTTGAAATGTAAAAAAAAAAACACACACAAAAAATGTTTTGTTTTTTTCAAAAAGGGGGGTAGGGCTTTGCGGCTACAAGCCCCTGTGATTTCGACAATATATATATTTTATCGATATCCCTCCTGGATATCAAAGGGTGAAAAGTCAGAAAAAAGGTATTTTAGTTATATTCTGTACTTTGATTTAATTCTAAATATAAATATTGTAGGCGGAAGTAAAATGTTATGGAATATATTTTCACAAACAAACCCTTAATTAACCTGCATTAACTAAGAAATAAAGAGTTTATTCATAAGTTAAACTCTTCTTACAAAAACGATGACGGAGTTTAATAAGGTGCTTCCTGATACGGAAGGGGGCAACTTCCTATTTTGTACGGTATACTGGGGTGTGCAAATATGAAAGGGTAGCAGTTTTGTAAGCTTATGAAACAACTACATGTATATCAATTTGGGGCAATTTTTCTCATTTTCTATTAAAAAAAAAATATAGCGCATAATATACCAGTTTAATTAGGATATATTAATTTGGGCCAGTTTTCAATCCTTCAGACAGCCACGATATAGCTGAAATACTGCTGAAAGTAGCGTAAAATCCCATTCAATCAATCAATCAATCCCTCAGTGGTACATCCCCGTAAAAAGTATGGTTGTTATAATGGCTATTGTTTTGTTTTTATGAAATGAAGATATAAACATATATGATATAAATAAACCATTCGGTCTCATTGATAAGTCAAAAACTACTAAAGGGCCGCACAACAGAAAATATTGTGAACAACATAATTATATTAATTAAATAGACAGTTACAAATACGTACTTTACTTCTAATCTCCAGTATTATCTTCAGTAGTAATAAGTGATGTTGGGTTTTATAATGTATACAAAGTGTCTTAAAATCTAATATTTAATACAATGCACTATAACATGAACATGCATATACCACGTGGTAACAATGTCAATTTATCACAATTAGAACTATCTTCATACAGACATGGCTTGGTTTAATCTTTTCCAAAATATATGACTGCCATCAGGATTTGAACATCCACGGACAGTGTCGTCTGCTTCAAGGCACGTGATGCTCTCCCATATTTGTTGCAGACGTGCAGGCATTCTACTGATACTCATATCCTCCAATATAATGACTATTAACATTTCTCTATTCTGTTGAAACATGTGCATTCTTGCCATATCTAATTCATACTGACCCCAGTCACTTTCCAGAAATGATCTTGAAATCACAAAGATTATCTTTTTACTCCTATTGATAGTGTCAATTATATTGTCAGCAATATATTTTCCAGCTACAAAATCCCTTTCATGTAGTCCAAGTTTGAAGCCTTGATGTTTTTCCAGATAAGTTTGAAGTGGTCCATACACCCATTTATAATCTTCAGCACTATAGGCTACAAAAGCATCGTATTGGTACTCCTTTGAATCACCGTCTAGCTTCCGGTAATGGCGAAATAATCCTCTAGTAACCAGACAGCAATATTGTAAGGAAATTCTATATCTATAAGCAGCGCTACTTAAAATAACAACTAGTATGAGAACCGATGAGAAAATTACACCTAAAATAAGCCACAATTGAGACACACATTTTATTTTCACATCTTCTATTTGTTCAAAGACTTCACGAGTAGTTTTATATCTTCCATCGGTATATAGACAAGAATAATTCCTTTCACGATCAAGGAGTACAGTTGTTGAAAATATCCATTCAATAAAATGAAGAGAATCACAATTACATAGAATTGGATTTCCGTCTAGAAATAAACGTAAATTCTTCGAATGCATTTTTTTATTTAGATTTTCAATATCTTCAATTTCAACTTGTGTCAAAAAACGTATTTTATTGTTTCTCAGGTCCATCCGCTGAAGTTTCCGAAAATTTGAAAGTTTTACCGGAATATAGTTGAACAAATTATTATCTATCACCAACGACAGTAAAGACTCAAACTGATCACTAAACATTTCGTTAGTGAATGGTTTAGTAAATTTATTGTTGGACAATTCAATATATTGTAATGATCTTAAGCCTCGCAAGAAGGCTTCTTCCTTGTCTAAACCAATTAAACCAATACCAAGTGATGCATGATTCATTACTAAACGTTCGATATTGTTGAATGTGTTTAAAAATCTGCTGTCTATTGATGAACATTGAGCGTCGGATAAATTTAGTACTGTAACATTATGTAGTCCATACCATTTATAATTACAGTCAGCGTAATATGTCCCTGCAAAATCAAAGAATTGTAAATTATTTGCAGTTATATTAATGCTAGTTATCGAAACACCTAGGCCACCAAGATATGACATATCAGCATATTCCAACGAATTCGGAAAATTTATTGCATGGCTTTGACCAATCATTGTAAATTCTTTCGACATGGCTAACATTCTAGACAAGTTAATGCTCTTCAGATTGTTAAATAGTTGTAGAAGTATTAAGAAAAAGCACCCGTGAAAATCAAATTTATTGTGACTCAAATCAAGGTTTTCCAAACACGATTTATATTTCATGTTAAGTATAGCGGCTCCTTCGAAATTTGTTAGTGCATTACCAGACAATATGATGGATTTGACACATATATCTCCAATGTAAGAAAACATCGTGGACTTGATAGACCCGCCGTGGGTATTAAAATCGTTTGATAAGTTGATTTCTTCCATCTTGTGATCTTTGAATACGTGGAATGCTGGAAGCATATTTGATATGAGCATGTCATTTTGCCCTGAAATTGAAAGTTTTGATACAGACTGTAATGGCAGAAAAGCGTCTAATTCCACAAAATAAATTCGACAGGGGTATGAAAATATTACAGTTTTTATTGAAATGTTTGTAAACGCTTCAAATGTAACATTATGTAAAATCTGAATATCGCACGATTCTTTTCCATGATAAAGATAAATTAAACTTTCCATGGCAGTGAACACATTTCCAAACATTTCAGTGGGGCCTCCATTTGTATAAACATGTGTTATTTTTGAAAGATCTACCCACGACTGTTCAGGATAAGTACGTAATAAGTCGTGGGATATCCAGAGAGTCTGCAAGGTAACTAATGGCTTCAAAATGTTCCACTGAAATGCTGACAATGGGTTGTTGTTGATGTTCAACTCTCTTAATAAATTTAATTTGGTAAACGGAGTTTGTCCTGTTTTTGAAATGTTACAGTTTTCCACGTTAAGATATTGTAGTTTAGGAAAATGAATAAATGCACCATTATCCAACAAATACAGGTTGTTTCCGGTCATGATCAGCTGTGTTGTGTTACCTGGACAGTCACGTGGAATACGGTTAAGTCCACGGGAAGAACAGTCACATATAATATCGTCATCCATTCCTAATGCTACATTACACAATTTGGATTCCAAACATAACGCATGTCTTAAAAACACAACGAAAAGGGTCACAAATAATGAAAGATAAATCATATTTGCCATATAATACAGAGTCAAATAACATATATTTTTACATTTCTCCTCTTTCAATACTGATGTTAAAAGCACTTAATTGGAGATCGTACGATTCACACTAAAAATAACATTATTTACATTGCAGTGATAAGGGAAACAATAGAGAACAATGGGTTAAAGCAGGAAACTACTAATTAAGTTCATGTTATCTGCGAAAAATCTGGATGAATAATTTGATTGTAAATAATCTTCCAATCACATCACTCAATTAGTAAAAAATCATACACATGTATAATACAAGCATAGTTTACTTGCCAAATATTGAGCAAACTGAATTAGACACCAATTATTCTAACTTATGAAGTATTCTCCATTGTTAGTTTCACATACTATAATCTAGATGGACATGTATTATATATATGCAAGACTACCGAAGAAATGGCTTTTACAATGAGAAGCTTATATGAAAAAAAAATAATGCTACATGCTTCAGTATTATCGAGAAAACAGCTATCGAAAAAATAACGAAGGTGATCGCAACTTTTGCTATAGATGATCGTAACTTATTAATGCCGATGGTAACTTTGATTGATATGCATAAGGTATATTGGTCTTACGACTTGAACAGTCGCATTAATATGGGCATACTTTGCTTTGAAACGTATAATATAAATTATATCTAACATTCACAATTCATACTGGTTTGGAAGATTTCTATGTTTCAGATTAGCTTCAATTTCATTACAACATCAGTCTTAAGCTCTTAACTAGCTTTGAGATAATATCTATGTCAGATAAATCGGAGATACAACCCCAAATGAAACAAGGAGGACGTTGTATCTGTTTATATTATGCTGTATCTTGTATACCGTTAGGTAAAGTATATCTTGTTATTGGTAGAGACAAATCTTACTTTGTTGAAAGCCATTCAAAATATAATAATAAATATAAACAGGACGAGATCATTCAAATGTTAGAGTTTTTAATCGACAAAATATTTGTCCTGTTTGATGGACATGTGTCTCAACAATCAATGGTTGGGTACGAATTGTAATCCGCTGCTTGTCAATTTGCTTCTACATTCCTATCAAAGGCACCTCAAGAATAAAGATAGAAAAGTTTTTGTGATTATCTGCATCTCATCTATTCAAATGAGCTTAAAGTTGTCAATGATACTACCGATACTCAAAAGTCTGAGACTTACCTTGACCTTCACCTTGAAACCAACAACGAAGGAAGATTAAAGCAAAACTCAACGACAAACGCGATTACTTGAACTTTCGAATAGTCAACTTCCCCTATATCAGTAGCAATATTCAAGCATCACAACCACATTGAGTTTACATTTCACAACTCATCCGTTATTCTAGATCTTGTACCCAATACAGTGATTTTCTGGACAGTTCCCAGCTGTTGACGCAAAAGCTACTAAAACTAGGCTACGTTGCACTTATATACGGTCTACATCAATATCCGGTTGACCGTTACGAAATATTCATATAAGAAATGACATTAGATCTTTTACTTTTTATGTAGATGTTTTCTTTCCTCTATCACTGACAAGACTTTACCGGACTTGACTGTATATATGAGTAACACGGTGGGTGTCTTATAAGAAGCAAGAAATGCTTGCCATTCACCAGCACCTGAGTTCACCCCTTGTTTTGGTGGGGTCCGTGTTCCACATTTTTTTCAGTTTATTGTGTTGATCTGTTATGTGTCTTTACGTTCTGAGTACCGTGTTGTGATGTCCCTCACGATTTCCGCATGAACTAACGTTCATAATCAAAAGATTGGAAGCCAAATAATTTAAAAGTCTTTCGGAGGAAGAGACTCAAAGGGCCTAAACAGAATAGTCAAAGTTCTCTAAGATCACATATGACTGAGGGGATGAGGGGAGATAATCTTAATTTTATTAATAATTACATTATTTAGGGACTGTGCATTACAACACACGTAACACTATTCTATACAATATTCAGTTATATTGAGATGCTTAGTTTTATTGTTAACCGAAACCGAATTAAAATAACCGACCTGTCAGAAGTAACTGACATAATACACGGAATCGAGCTTCGTAACAATCTTAGTGATCTTTAGTTTGCTGTGTAGTGTTTTTTTTTGTTTGCATCGTAAGTCTGTTGTTTTGCCCTTTTTCTACTATTCCTTGTATTGTCTGTCCTGTGATTTACCGCGTCTGATCACCACTTTGGTATCTTCAAGTTTTTCTTAGCGTGTGTATTCACTAACTTAACTGTACAATTAGAATGCACCAACACAATGCAAAGCATTGTTTAGATGCTCTTACGTCGCATGACCGACGACTGGGAACGAATCTAAGATACAGTTTAGCCTTCGCAAGAAGAAATGGAAGAAGAATTTGAAAATACCAAAGGGGCAATTAGAATCCGTAAAT
>MJUT01038061.1:77608-94819 GCA_002080005.1 Gigantidas platifrons
CCTTACAATATTGCTGTCTGGTTACTAGAGGATTATATCGCCATTACCGGAAGTTAGACGGTGATTCCACGGAGTACCAATACGATGCTTTTGTAGCATATAGTGCTGAGGATTATAAATGGACCACTTCAAACTTATCTGGAAAAACATCAAGGCTTCAAACTTTGACTACATGAAAGGGACTTTGAAGCTGGAAAATATATTGCTGACAATATAATTGACGCTATCAATACGAGCAAAAAGATAATCTTTGTGATTTTAAGTTCATTTCTGGAAAGTGACTGGGGTCAGTATGAATTAGATATGGCAAGAATGCACATGTTTCCACAGAATAGAGACATGTTAATAGTCATTATATTGGAGGATATGAGTATCAGTAGAATGCCTGCACGTCTGCAACAAATATGGGAGAGCATCACGTGCCTTGAAGCAGACGACATTGTCCGTGTATGTTCAAATCCTGATTGCAGTCATACATTTTGGAAAAGATTAAACCAAGCCATATCTGTATGAAGATAGTTCTAATTGTGATAAATTGACATTGTTACCACGTGGTATATGCATGTTATAGTGCATTGTTTTAAATATTAGATTTTAAAACACTTTGTATACGTTATAAAACACAACATCACTTATTACTACTGAAGATAATACTGGAGATTATAAGTAAAGTACTTATTTGTAACTGTCTATTTAATTAATATAATTATGTTGTTCACAATGTTTTCTGTTTTGCGGGCCTTTAGTATTTTTTGACTTATCAATGAGACTGGATGGTTTATATATATATATATCATATATGTTTATATCTTCATTTCATCAGACAAAAAATATAAACAATAGCCAGTATACAAAAAGAAGTTGTAAAACTAAAATTACAAACAAGAAGGAACAACACAAGTAAATGTATAAACAGAAAAACACATGAGAGTATAATATGAAATTATAATGACCAATAGAGAGTACGGCTATGGTGTTTTAGCGCCACTTTCAACATTATTTCAGCTGTATCGTGGCGATCAGTTTTATTGGTTCAAGAAACCGGAGTACTCGGTGAAAACCACCGACCTGCCGAAGCACACTGACAAACTTTATCACATAATGTTGTATCGAGTACACATCGCCTGAGTGAGGTTCGAACTCACAACGTTAGTGGTGATAGGCACTGGTTGCATAGGTAGCAATAAACCCAACATCCCTCATTAATACTGCAGATATTACTGGCAAATACAAGTACAATACTTATTTGTAATTGTCTAATTAATTAATTAATATAATTATGTTGTTCACAATATTTTCTGTCGTTCGGCCCTTTAGTAGTTTTTGACTCATCGATGAGACCTGAGTGTATGTGTGTAATGCTCTGATTGAATTTCATGTCTATATCATCATTCCATCCGACAGAAATTCAAAGCAATAGCCATTATACAAAAATACATCTTGGAATTTATAAAGCTGAAATAACAATAAGAAGGAACAACACAAGTAAAGCTATAAACAAAAACAAGAAAAATTCAAATGATATATAAAATTACAATGAACGATAGGGGTTACAGTTATCATGTTTTGACGCCACTTTCAACAATATTTCAGATATATCGTAGCGGTCAGTTTTATTGGCTGAGGAAACACAGATATTCCATGCCGGTCAAACAAGTCATGGTGGCGCCCGTCAAAATTTCGAATTGATGATTTCAACTTAACCAAGATGAACCCTTGTTAGCAACAACCGTCTTTCAAGGAAAGCTTGATAGGAACCACAAGCTCTGGAATATCGTATCAACTGATAATATATACTCTATATACAGGTGCTGCTGGTAGAATGCTACATATAAATTGAAAGTTCACTATGGGAAAATTGAAATAATCTCTTTTGTCGTAAAGTTTCGTTCTTAACCGCCCCTCACTGTTAACTGTTCTCTGTATGAAATGTAGCGAATAATTACCACAGGAACAAGTGTTTTGCAAAAGCATCGGTGAAATAATTCAATTAGATAGAAGTTCATTCAGTCATGGGTTGACACATTGATAAACTTGTACTTATAATGAAAGAATGCACTTTATAAATGCCACACTTAGATATCTAGTTACAAACTTGTTTTATAAAAAAAAATTGTTTAACTATTTAGCATCATGAAAATCGTGTAATAGTGTGAATGTTGTATTACCCAATGTGACCCACATTGTAGATATTCATTTCATAAATAACTAAATTTGGGTTCGAAAATGTTTATTCTAAATGCTGTCGAACTTTAAATGGTGAAAACCTGATCACACAAATGGCTTAGGGTTTTAAATTGGTTGATTGTTGTTTTGTTTTTGTTTTTGTTTTTTTAATTTTTGTTATTGATATTTTTTCTGTTTTTTTTTTTTTTTTTNNNNGTTATGATTTGTTTGTTTTTGGTGGTGTTGCATTTAATGGAAGGTGTGGGGATGGACTATATATTTCACTTGTTTGTCAACTTGTGGAATTCCCTACACATGCAAATCCCTTTCGGGCAATGTAAACTAATATATGGAATTCTTCATGTGTTATTCTAAAAATGGAAAAGGTCTATGTCTTTAAGTTGTAGTTTATTATTAAGATATACTGAACTGTATACACGCTTTTTCAGAAAGTAAGTGTCAGATTTTGCAGAGGTTCCCAAAGTCAGTTCTGGAGATCTTAAACTAAGATGTTTTGTAGAGTTGAGAAAAATCGACATTTATCCCATTTAAGGACGTGTATATAAATATGCAAATCCATGATCATGAACTATATAATTGTAGAGAAGTATCTAACCATCAGAATCAAAGCAGTTTATTCAATCGAAAACCAAAGAAAACGGATTGATATTAACAGCAAGTCCTGGTCTCAGTTGGATTTGTGAATTCCGCAGGCTTAGAGTAAACCATCCCATAAGTTTACAAACGAGCGAAATTCGTAACTCTACTGTAAAAGGAAAATCCCACAAGGAAACGTTAAATGCATGTGTTCACAGCGCAGTTAACCTTTACTTTTGTGCTGTTTGTTTACATTGTAAATATATTCAAATTTGCTACATGTTAGAGATTGTATTTCACAAAACAAGATCAAGTGATGATATTTCAATTCAAAAGTATAAAGGGTTTACAAAGTGCTTCAATAGAGGCTTTGATTCACTCCATTCAACGACTGAAATATATTCAATAAACTGCACTTATTTTATCATGTGATATCTTTCGCGGAACAATTTGGACTGTTTTGGCCTCAATTTAAGGCGTGGGAAATGAATATTTTTTACATCTGTAATTGAGAAGAAAAAAAACCAAACAAATAAAAGTACCGTTCCTTTATTCAAATCTACCGAGGTATCTAATGGTATTTTCTTTCTTATACTATTACTTCCTTGCTGTTGTGAATGTATTTATCTTATTACACATTTTTTTTGCATTTAATTGAACTTTCATTATTAAGTCACAATATTATATAATTATAGCCTTTTGATTAAATCAATAGTTATAGATTATTATAGGGTATTTTTCATATGACATGTCATATCAACCCGAGACGCCCTTGTTATCCCGAGGGCTGAAGGTCCGAGGGCTAATATGGGTCGAGGGTTGATATGGCTTGTGATATGAAAAATGCCATATCTTAACCTATTTATCATATACTTCAAAGCGCCTTTCTTAATATTTGTGAGAGCTGATCATTTTCAGAAACCATAGCTTGATATAGGATATGATGCAATAATGTCATATTATATCTACGTGATTATTATATGTATAAATAGACATAATCATAATACAGTTACACTTATACAACAACACAAGATGATTTAATCTTTGGTTCATAAAGGAGTGTCATCATTCGTTGCATAACGAGCATTTTCCATGTTTTCTTCGTTATCCATTTTGACAGTAGCAGACGACGGTAGTAAGCAAATATACATTAATAACGAAAACCTATCAGACCGGAAAATGTGAATTCCGGGAAAAAATTATTTAAAAAAAAAAAAAAACATCATAATTGTAGAAAAACTAAATACTCGATCTCATGCAAAATTTCCGGCCTCCATTTCGAAAAATCCATTTTACATCCCATGTAATACGGCATACATTATTACATTAGCACATAGTCGAGTGGTCCTCCTGCGGCTTACACAACTGGTGAGATATGATACCAAACATTGTACCAACTTTAGACCAAAATATAATTGTCAAAACAATCTCTCGTCATACGTAGGCAAGTGCAAATATATTTTTGAACAAGATGTTGATATCTTCTATCGTCCGAAAAATATTTTGAAAGATAAGATGACACGATCCCTTAAAAATATTTGTCTTTAGAAGAGTTTGAAAATACCAAAGGGGTAATCAATTTAGTACGCAGAACAATACCATTTTACAAAAAGCGCTGTTATGGCTTCAGTAAGATTTCAGCGTCTGTTATCTTCTTGTGAATAATTACTTTCTTCATGAGACACATTTGATATTTACGTTGATTTGCTAAACCAAGCATTTTATACTGGGTTATTTTATTGTCTTTCCCCCAAAGTCATACATTAGTTTAAGAGATTTAAAGTTGCTTAGATAGACGGTTCGTCTTTACCGTCAGTTGTTGGTAGGAGGGCTCATGTTTTATTTACATTATTTGTGTTTTTTGCTTATAGTGGTGTCCAACACATATTGTGTTGCATTGTGTTTTGTTTTTCTTCGTCTTGTGTACAATATGCTTCCAATGTCTCTGGATTATCTATTTTTGATTGTCCTTTTGGTATTCTCTAGTTGGACGCTTATTTAGATTTGAGGGGTTTGGGAAGTTGAGTGATAGTCACTACAGGACTTTGTATACAACAGTACGTAATATCCGGTCTTTGTAATTGTATCTTGATGCCATCTCAAGTTATCCGGTAACTATGTTGTGAGTTTTGTCTTGTGGTCTTGTGGTCTTGTTTTTGTTTTTTTTTCTTCGTGTTTTGTACCTTATGTTGCCAGTTTCTCTGGATTGTCCTTTTTTGATTGCCCCTTCGGTATTCTCTAACTTTTATTTACATATCAGACACGAACATATGCTATATTGGAATTTCTCTGCCACTTCCTCTTACGAATACTAAACTGAGGTTTAGATACCTGGCTAGTCGTATGTCATGCGACGTGAAGGCATCTTAACCGTGTTTTACATTGTGTTTGTGCATGCTGATTTTATAGTTCAATCAGTTATAAGCACATACAAAAGGTCTGCTTTGAGAGGTCTCGTGTGGGCGATCGTAATTGGATTTACACATACAAATATTCATATGAAGTTAGTACATACACACACTACTGAAAGTTTGAAGATACCAAAGAGGTAATCAGACGGGGTAAGTTGTAAGATACCAAAGGGGTAATAAGACGGGGTAAGTTGTAAGATACCAAAGGGGTAATCAGACAGGGTAAGTTGTAAGATACCAAAGGGGTAATCAGACGGAGTAAGTTGTAAGAGAACAGACAATGCAACGGCTGATAGACAAAGGACAAAACAACAGACAATAGTGTATAGAATAGTGTTACGTGTGTTGTAATTTACACTCCCTAAATAATGTAATTATTAATAAAAACTAAGATTGTCTCCCCTCAGCGCCTCTGCCCCTCAGTAAAAATTGACATTAGACGACTTTGACTATCATGTTTAGACCCTTTGGTTCACTTCCTGTAATATACTTTTAGATAGCTTTCCAATCCTTTAATCGTACACGATGAGGATTATTTCAGACTCGCGCCGTGCTCAATGGAATCCATGTCTACGTTTTCATTGCTATTACTGGGTCGATACCGATGCTTGTGGACTATTACTCTCACAGAGTATCATTCGCCTAGGAACTGACATGGTTTATTCGATATATCTATTATTGAAATTTGCAGTTTCTATATAATGCAATCATTAATAAAACTAGGAACAGACAATACAATGGTCAAAAGAAAAACGACACAAGGACAAGCAACGTTCTACAAAACACTACACAGAAAACTGAGCAACATAAAACTAACAAAATCCGAGTTAGCATGCTCTTTATATATTTTGTCTTTTGTTGTAAATAGAATATTTTGTATTAATGTTCAGATTGTAGTTCCTTTTGAATGGTGTTTGATTTGCTATGTAATCATTACCTCGTGCTTTTGTTATTGTTATTTATCACCCGAATAATTTATTCATTACGTGATTTTTTCAATCAATAACTTCTAGATAAACTGAAATATATACCTGTAATTACAAGATAAAACAAAAATATAGTAAGATAAGTCATGTTCTTAGTTTCCTTTTCTTTTTTTAAAATTTTATTTCATATCGCCTATTTATAATAGGTTATTTTGTCAGCCACGTGCTTCTATTTTCATTTAATTCTATATATATATAAATATGTTTTGTGCATTACACACATTGTATTGACGGTAGCTCACAAACATTTATCCGCGACATTCATTATTACATCTTAAATACCTGGGGCTGTGTTCTCGAAAGTATCCTAAAATTTGTCCTAAGATATGTCTTAGGACGATTTTTAGGATGGTCTAAGGACATCTTAGGATGTCTTAGCGATGTCCTAAGTGTCAATGAAACGATTGGAGAAATAGATATACAAAACATGTATTGTGCACAATAATTATTTCCAATGTTAAAATATAGGAAACACTTGATAAAAATACTCACAATAAAATATAAGATGTAAATAAAGTGGGTTTATTTTTCAATATCATCTACTGTTTAAGCTGCATCCCATGAGTCTGATTATTGTTTTCTTCAATTTGCAGTTATCTATATACATACGTAGTTCTGAAGGTCTTATAATGTATGACACTTTTTTTTATAATGAAGTACAGTCATTACCGTTATTTTTTGTGTGATTACTTTCGAGTGAGCTGATTTCAAACTTTCAATTAATTACTGATTTAAGACGAGCAAAAGATAGCTCGTGCGCCGTTTAAATTATAATAGAAAAATCATTGTTAATTCACTTAATTAGATTTAAAAACAGCATAAAGGTGTATACCAATCATGTTCTGCAACTTAAAGTTCGCTTTGGGTACAAAATATCAAATTATATTACAATTTCGAAGCTAGCACCATCTTAAGACACTTAAAGTTAAGACAGATTTTGCGACATGGTCGAGAACACGACTTAGGACTAAGATTTGTCCTAAGATGGTCTTAGCAGTTCCGCTAATTACACAAAATGTGATATCAGTTTTAGAACAAAAGGGTGTAATTAATTCTACAAATTCAACACCACAACGTACAATGGGTACAGAGGCTCAGATCAACAATCAGCCCACAGATATATCCACATCTAATGTTCCTGATAACTCTACCGATTTATTGATCGATTCTGATACAAATGTTGCTTCAGCTCCACAGCAGTTCGTATTGACAGGATCACAGGATATACCATTGGTTGATTTATCGCCAACAATCAGTAATAACACATGTGCTACAAGGTCTCCAATACACTGATCAATGAAGCAAGTAATTGTTCAACAACTGCAGTTTATCCACAGAACACTTTAAGCAGTCCACTCACTCTTCATCTTGAACCGAAAGTCAAATCTCAGATATGGTCAAACACTTATATAAATTTTTATATTTTACTCCCAAAGATAGAACTCAAAACACCAAGGTATAAATGTTATGATGGTGAAAAAGAGGGTACAGGGATCCCAGGTTTTGCTAAAGAGCGATTTGTAGCAACACAAATTAGAAATATGTGGCAGTGGTTGGAAGCTTTTCATATTTTTGTTAGTTTCTATTGTGAAAAATACCCATATGAATGTATTGATTTAATGAAATATTGTAGTATTGTTAGAACAGTTGCTAAAAATGCAACAGATGATGTAGCTTTGTTATATGACCAGTCGTTTCACAAATTAAGACAAGGGGATCCTATTAATGTCAGATGGAACCACATTAATTCAGAGTTTTATCTTGATACCTTATCTTTGGGATTAACCAATGAAATTAAAACTGCTGAACAGCACATTTTTCTTGCCAAATCAAAGCCTAACACAAAATTTGACAAAAAGATTCATCTGTTATGACTTCAACAATGTAGGCAAGCGTTCAAGAAATAAATGCAGATACGGTCATTACTGCCAACACTGTGGGAGGCCCATACACGCACAATTTGTCGATAATGGCTGGCAAAACCCAAGATTTCAAAACAGGTGGAAGAGAAAGCCTGCAACCCCTCAACAAACCTCGAAAAAACACTTGAAATTCTATTGTGACTCCAGTTAAAGTTTAGAATTAAGAAAATGGTTGAAAGGGTATGACCAAGAGAAAAGTATTTCCTTGGTAGAGGGTTTTACAAAAGGTTTCCAAATTCCATATGTCGCCGAATTTTCTTCAGAAATGTCTGTATGTCGTCCAAAGGAAATTACCGAGAATTCTGACATTCTCACCGAATACATTGAAAATGAACTTCAGGCTGACAGAATTGCCGGTCCTTTTCACAACCACCTCCCTTTTCCAAATTTTAGATGTTTCCCTATATTTCCAGTTCCAAAGCATAGAGGAGACGGTTTTCGCATAATCCATAATGTATCCTAGCTATCCTGAAGGTGTCTCAATCAATGATGGTATTCCAGAAGAGTTTAAGCATGTTCAGTATCAAAGTATAGACCATGCTATTGAAATAACTAGAAAATACAAAAAGGGTATTTTTATGCTAAATGCAACATTCAGCATACATATAAAATTGTACCTATTCATCAATTTTCTCAATATATGTTAGGTTATTATTTTAATGGCCGATATTATTACGACAAAACTTTGCCTATGGGTTTGAGTTACTCCTGTAACCTTTTCGAAATATTTAGTTCTGCTTTACACTGGATTGCAGTTCATAAATTGGGTATAAAAGATTGTATCCATATTCTTGATGACTTTTTGTTTGTTGCCTCTGCTCCTATGGATATTTGTATGTCAAATTTGTCAACATTTTTTTATTTTTTCAAGACATTAGGTATTAAAATGAAAGATGAAACAACGTGTTTTCCAACCACACGTATATCCTAAGAGGCATCACGTGGTAAGTGACGAGAATGCGCCAACCTTCACTTCTCGAGCTGATTTCGACGAGGACAGATCGTTTATCTGTCCTCTTTCTATTTCGTGATTCACGTGCATATGGTTAGACGTACTATATCTGGTATTTCGGCTAAGCTTTTAATGATATTTTTTTTAATTTTAATTTTATGTTATATTTAACCCGAGGAGGGTTCATGTTTTAATTTTTCTTTTACCCGAGGAGGGTTTACTTTTTTAAAATTTTTGTCTTTATCCGAGGAGGGGTTATTTTTAATGGAAGCTTTTGTGGATATAACCCGAGGAGGGCTATTTTATGGAAGTTATTGTGGTTATAACCCGAGGAGGGTTATTTTTTTAATACTTTGGGTTGTAGTAATATTTTTTCTGTAGTTAACCCGAGGAGGGTTATTTTTTTAATGCTTTGGGTTGTAATAATATTTTTTCTGTAGTTAAACCGAGAAGGGTTATTTTTTCGAAGATTTCAGGATTTGTTTGTTATATCCTTTTCAAGGAGTATATTTTTAATATTTTTTTGTATTTTTCTTTGTTGTTCCCTTTAAGGATTTTTTTCGAAGCCTGATATATATTTGTGGCACTAAGGAATGTTTTTCTGCAGTAGAAGTTTGCCATTGTGGTTCGTTAATTTTCTCATCTTTTGTTGATATATTTTGTAGTATATTCATAATTGTCTTTTTTGCCTTATTATTGTTGATATTTTCCCTTTAAATTTTCCTGACCGTGCAGTTGATGTGGCGGGAAGTGTGTGGTTTTCATTTTGGAAAATCGTCGAATTTTCTTTACTGTTACCCTTGGATGAAGTTCTGCTTTTTTATATTACAAACAAGGCAAGTTCCTTTTAGTATGAATATTTTAAAGGTTACATAATTAACTTTTTAGTGTAAGCTACGGATTTTTATTTAAAGAATAGCTCGTTGAAGTTATGAGCACTTAACTTGCCAAACACTTGATAATGCATATACTTTAATGCTTAAAGGAAGTTAATTAGTAATATTGGACATCAAATACAATCACTTACTTAGTTTTTAGCTCTTTTCATATAATTAGAATGTATATACTATTCAAAGATAGATAACTCTAACAGTTCTCCTTAGCTGGGATAACATTGTTTGTTTGTCAATATACTCTTGTATGTCATATTGTGTTTGTTTATTGATTTGTTTATATTTTATAATTGTTCATTATTAATTGATGATAGATCACTGTTTGGTCTTTATTTCAATAATTACTTTACTTTACTACACAGGGACATCACCTTTCAAAGTTTGTAGTAAAATTTAACAGATAAATGAAATAAATGAATAAATAAATATATATTTATAGCAGTCACGAAACAATTTACACTTTTGCGGGTGTATCGATTTGTCCTATATTTTGACTCGAGTGGAACCTAGATTTCTAGTTTGTTTGTCCTATATAATTTAAATCTTTTACGTTTGTCGGTATCCTCAGCTTGTATTCTTTTAATTCATTGACTTAGAATGCTTTTGCTTGGTAGAATTAAACATAAAAATAAAGCTGTTTCGGTCAATTTTAATTTTTGTGTATTGTGTTTTAATGCCTAGTGTTATAATTTTGTTTGGCACATTGCAATTCTATTTACTGCTGATTTTCAAACGTTAATTGGGAAGTTATTTACGGGCCTTCACAGCATGCAGGGGATTTATTGATAGATATTTTTAAGTGGTCATTTTTCTGTTATTCCCAAAGATATTGATGCTTTTATTTAGTTTGAATGGTAGTCTAATTTGAAATACATGTTTGCGTTATTTTGTCAGAATTCGGTTATGCGTTTCGATTATGCATCCGATGCTATGTTCACTTGATCTGTGCAATACAAGTATTTAATTTTATTTTGTTGATGGCTCACTTGATTTTGAAGCCGACGGATACTTTGATAGGCAAAGGCCTTCTTCGTATGATTTTAAAGTTTAAATCGACAGAGGAGACTGGTATCGACGTGGATAATTTTGCTAGACTGAAGAAAGATCCTCTAGTTAATTATAGTCTGGACGAACTAGCCACAGAGTTTTTGAAGCTTACGGGAGAGGAATTGCTAATGCTTATTTTATAGATGGGTATTTATGGCAGGACAAGCTTTGTACGTTTGACTGGATGTCGTGTAACATAAAGCATTTAATGTCGAGAATTAATTTAGGTCATCATTTTCGGGCAAAACTATTTTCTAGTTTTTTCTTATTATTTTATTGGAAAACTGTTTGTAATATTTACCCGACCGAGCTATATACATAATGTCAAGTTAACTTTTTTTCTATTATCATATGTAATACTAGTAGTAAGTGAAAATTTAATGCAAAAGGGTAAAATATCCGGTATAGTATGTAGATTTTCGACTTATTTTTCAGCAGGCCCCTCTGGGTTGCAAACGGTTGCCGGTGTCATACAGTAAACCTTCCCCCATAGTAGATTACCCCCCCCCCCCGGAAGATTAACTATATAGTATTTATTCCGCATAGTAAACCTTCCTACCTACTCAAATACTGCAAAATGGCTCCGTACATTTTTATTACCTTTTAATCATAACCGGATATAATTCATGGTATATAACAATTAAAATTAACACGATTAAGGTGCTAAATTCCGAATCAATAGTAATTATCCGGATTAAGGGGGAACATTTATATCCAGGGGATGATTGCCTATGGATGGGGGAATGTTTGCTATATAGTAAATTTTTCCCCGGGGAATATTTACTATAGTAAAGTATTCGGGGGGAAGGTATACTATATAGCAAATATTTCGAGGGGAATGTTTACTATATAGTACACATTCCAGGGGAAGGTTTACTATACGACACCGGAAGCACGACAAGTAACACTGCTACAACAGCAACAGTCAGTTCTAGTATTGGTCGGGTTAATTCAGCTACTGGTGTTGCGACCGCCAATTCTGACTTGGAAGTGAGGCACAAACAAATGGAGAAGAACTTTGATTCCATGAAGCAGCATCATAGAGCAGAAAGAGTAGACGAAGCTCTAAAAATGTAAGAATATTGGCTGGTAGGCCCAAGCTTACTTCACCAGAGGTGCTTTTGGCTAATCTGGAAGTGCTAGTAGATTGTGCTTTGAAAGCGGGACACAGTGACATTGAGTATTTTAGTAAGGCATTACAAGCCTGTAGACAGTTTGAAGATACTCCCGATGTTTCTAATCTTTTTCATAAACTGCTAGGGTCGAGCGAAGATAAAAAGATATCGGCAACTATTGCTGAATGGGCTAAAAATAAGAAATACGACTCGAAAGTAGTGGAGAAGGAGAAGGAGCCAAATGTTAGTCAAAATGTGAACATTATTCCAGATCAACAAAATATGCCTTTTCTTTATCCTCCTTATCCTTCTCCGATGTCTTTCGGTTCTGCTTATCCAGGTGCTGTTTTCCCTCCGTTTATGGGTGCACGAAGACCCAATTTCAGACCTGGGTTTCTACGTAAAAGGGGTACCTGTTTTTTCTGTAACGAAAGTGGTCATTATGTCAATAACTGTCCGAAATTGAAAAGAGAATAGTTTTATTTTCTTGTATAGTAGTTGTACACATATTTTGCGTGGGTAACATCTTTTATTTGCACTATGAACTGTTTTGATTTTTCAATAACTTTGTGAATATTTTTTTATTAATTTTTTAAGTTGTTTTCTGATTTTCGTTCTGGAGGGTCTAATCCTTTAGCGGCTTTTGTCACGTGGAACGGAGGTTGGAGAACTCTTTCTCTGTAACAGTATTCTATTTTCTCTCTCTTTAAGGATCCCCCTGTTAAGAGATTAAGATTTCATTCAGTCGTTCCTGTTTGGAAACTGCTTTCTGGTTTTGATCCCTTAGATGTTAATACTACTAAAATGGATGAAATTCATGTTAATTACAGAGGAAGAGTCCTCCTACCTCCTTTCCAGGTTCCAGAGGCTGAACGGGTGGCGACTGGTAATCAATTTGATTTTAAAGAATTACCCTTTAGGAATCCAAAATGTTTTCAAGCGGGAAATGTGCACACATTTTTGGATGAATGGAGAACTATTGAACCAAGCGATGAAGTTTTAGATTAGTTAGAGAATGGTGTAAACGTACATACATATTTCAAGAATTTTCAAGGGAATTTCAAGGGGAAGCCTTATAATTCAGACAGTCCGCCAAAAGAATATTTTCCTAACTCGGTTGTGTGTAAAGATCATAGTGAATTTATTAAGTGTACTCATTTAGATAGGTTGCGTAATGGTTCCATGTCGGTATGGGGTAAGTTGGGTATTGCGACCCCCCTCATCTAGTCATGCCACTTACAATCGAAGTTAGAAAACCTCGACTTTGTCATGACGAGAGATTCCGTAATCTTTGGATAGTAGACAACCCCTTTATTTTGGAAACTCTTAAGGACGTACCACGTTTGGTTCCGAAAGACGCTTACTTAAATTCTGTTGATGATACATCAGGATACGACCACGTTTTACTCAACAAGGAGTGCAGAACTTATTTTGGGGTTCAATCCGGGGGTTGGTTTCTTGTATATAACACAATCCCTTTCGGATTCAAAACAAGTGCGTATATTTACCATACCATAGGGCTTGCGGCCACCGGATTTTGTAGAAAGCTAGGCGTGCCTTGTCTACAATACATTGACGACAGGTTAATTGTTGAATTTAACACGCCTTCTTTTTTTGACGTTGACCGTATGTTTAATGCTGTAAAGAGTCTGTACATAGTATGTCAAGTTTTAGTGAGGCTTGGGTACTTCATTGGGTTAGAAAAATCTATTTTTGAACCTTGTCAAGTGCTGAGTTTTCTTGGTATGCTAATAGATTAAGTGAGACGAGCTTTCGTGTTACCTGATAAGAAAAAGGAGTCTTTTGCTCTACTTAGGGATAGCATATTGGCCCAGGAGATAGTTTCATTGAAGAAACTACAGCGATTTACGGGAAATGTATTTCGTTTATGCTAGCCGTCCCTGCTGCCAGACTCTATACTAGAGAGGTTAATCTAGCAATCGGAAAGGCAGTTAAAACAGTAGACATATCGCTGTCGAGGAGCGTTTAAAAGCAGAGATCAGTCACTGGACCTTTTTGGATAAATGGGAGGGCTTTGTTACCTGGAGGCAAGAGAAGCATTTACAGGTTAAGATTGCGACGGGCGCGTCGTTGTATAAATGGGGGGCTACTGTCGAGGATGAACTAGTTTTATACGATTTTTTCGATCCTCGGGACTATTGGCCGATTCATGTAAAGGAAGCGGAGAAGACTCTTGTTTCGATGTCCGAGAAGTTCTTAAATCACAGAGTTGACGTGTTTGTCGATAATCAAGCTGAAATAGCGTCCTGGGAAAGGGGTGGTAGTAAAAGTTCTGATCTTAATGACACTTTCAAATTAATCTTTGAAGTCTGCCAGAAAAAGAATATTGACTTGCACATGCATTATATTCCTTCAGAACAAAATCCTGCGGATTTCGAGTCAAGAGTCTTAAGTTTTAGGGATAGTAAACTAAGTCAAGACGCTTGGCAATTGGTCCAAAATAGATTCGGTCCCCATACTGTAGACCTCATGGCCGTCGACTCTAATGATATGCTTGGGGATGATGGTAAACCTTTGCGACACTTTACCCCTTGCTATACCCACGATTCCTCTGGAGTGAACATATTTGCCCAAAATGTAACGAACGAGTTTAATCCATATGTGTTCCCACCTTTTTGCCTGATTTCCCCAGTTCTCAGTTTTCTTGTGGAACAGAAACCAAGGTGTTGCACATTCATTTTCCCAGTTTTATCAACTCTACCGTTTTGGTAGCCGATTCTTTGGCCTTTAGTAAACGATGCTTTTGTTCTAGGTCGTAAAGGGGATAATTATGTCATTTTAGGCCCGTCCAAAAACGATCTTCAGAAAATGAGCTTGAGTTACGACCTTTTTGCCGCAAAACTTATTTTCTGATTTTAGATACCTTTTGGAATTCCGAGAATTTGGAAGCCGGCTGTGTCTTGTCCTTCTTGTACATACCCGAACTACGAAGTTGCTAAGTTTTGTCAGTCTTGTGGCTGTTTTCTCGTGCTTCCAAATGCTGAGCCTGTGGATTTGTCAGATTTAATTTGTGACGAAAGGATTCGGACTTTGGATGGTTTGATTCAGAATACCCCATATTGTAATAAAGTATCCGCCCTTGAAAAAAGAGTGTTCACTGTTTTTGTCAAAATATTCAAAGAGTATCGTTGTTGCTACACCTGATGATATTAGGAGGTTTCTCGTCATTAAAGACTCGAAAGGTAAAACCCAAGTACACAACGTGATATGTCCTAATTTGGGAAGGGTTGGTATTTTCGATTGTCATTGCCCTTTAAGACTCGCCTCGGGTACTGTCCAAACTGTGTTAAGTCAACTGAAAATAATTTTTGAAGGTTATGGAAAAGGAAGTAGGTGGGACGGAAATTCAAATTTCGGAAATCCTGTTGCTAGCAAAAAAGCTCAAAGATATTTGGAGGCTGTAACTCGTGAGCAAGGTATATCACATCGTGTAGTAAAACAGGCAAAGCCAATATTTTTTGACAAACTTCGACAAAAATTGTTAAATCAGATGCTACACCCGAGATATTTGTATTATTACGGGATCAAGCTTTCTTTAAACTCCAGTTCTCCGTAACAGAGCCTCCGATATTGCAAAATGTCTAGCTGAAGAAATACGACGCTTATCTGACGATTGCGGATTTGTTATTACACATACGGTCGGTAAGACACTGAATAACGGCAAGAAAAATGAATTTTCGATAATACGAATCGATGACCATTCCATATGTCCAGTTTTCGCAATAGAAAAATATATATCCGTGCCGCAAAAATGGGCGTAAATTTGAAATTGGGGTATTTATTTCGGATTTTGAACCGTACTAGGAAATGTATTTTGGAAATTCCGGCGAGTTACTCCGTTATGTATGGTCGTTTGAAGTCATATTTACGATAGTTAGGGATAGATGAGGGTGAGACGCCTCATAGTATAAGGGGAGGGTGTGCGGTCACTCTGGCAGTCTTTGGTTTTGGTAACGCTCAGGATATAATGGATCACATAGGTTGGTTTTCAAAAAACAGTTTTGATAGGTATTCCAGGCTAAGTAAAATAGCAGAAAAGAGTACAGTGGGAAATCTATTCAAACAAGTTTCGGATAACCCTTCTTACGCCAAATCAGTTTACGACAAGTTTGGGGACACTAGTACCTTGCTTTTGGCCTTCTAAATAGCTTATTACATTATGTAGGGTAAAATGTTGAACATTAACTGTAGACCAAATTGTATTTTGCTACATATTGTGTGTTCTTCTTTAGTAAATTTTGAACATTAACTGTAGACCAAAATGTATTGTGTGTTTTTCTGTATTATGACTTATTGCAATGGAATTTTGTATGTTTACTATTTCACCTTAATAAAATAATAGCACTTTCAGATTTTATTTCCTTTAGCTGATATCAGTCGTCTTTGAAAGGCTCTTTAGAGTGGGCTGGTGTGTAAGCGCCCAATTTCTTTCTATATTCGAATATATATTGATTTTGTTACATATGTATTAAGTTGTGGTCTGGTTTAGAATTTGAAAAGAAGAGATGATGATAATGTCAGAGACAAAATCACTTCTCGTAACAACGACACCAAATGCGTCATCCAAATGCCATCTCAAAGTCTTCAAGTCTATAATAGAGAATTTTCTAAACATAAAATTCTGCGAAAAACAGAGTTTTGCTTCCCAGTTACTAGTATTTGTTAAAATTATTTAATTTTGTGATACCTGAACCAAAGGTTCGGTTATGTCAGTCGTATTTGAGAAGATATTGAAATAATTAATAGATATCGAATAGCATCCCCAGACGTCACTTCAAAGTCTTCAGACACAGGCCAGTGGTTAATCACATATACCTCGAAGCGAGTTGCCCATACATTATAAGCGAGGAAGATTTTATTTTATGGATTTGAATTGATTTTGATTTTTGGTGTTTTAACGCCACTTTCAACAATATTTCAGCTATATCGTGGCGACCAGTTTTAGTGGTGGAGGAAGCCGGAGTACCCGGAGAGAACCACCGACCATGGGCAAGCAACTGATAAATTTTATCACATGCGGGTGCGAGTCGAGTGCACCTTTTTTGTAATTTACAAAGCCGGGCTTGAACACACGCCGTATTGGTGATAGGCTTGTATGAGT
>MJUT01038061.1:110196-123641 GCA_002080005.1 Gigantidas platifrons
TAAAATTCATTTCATCTTCCATATCATCTATACAAAATTTACAATTGATATTGTTTCTATTTACATTATAATACCTTCTTTGTTCAACAGCAAGGTTATGTGATGATATTCTCATTTGAATTATATATTTCTTATACAATTCAGGTATAGGTTTAGTTAAATATGTTTGTATATAAAATGTAGGTACAATATACTGTTATAAGTTACATTTAGTTGATGTATGCACAATTTCGTCAAACTCTTGCTTATCTATGTCATACATTCTCTGTTTGATAATTACAAGATGCTCTTTACATAAAGATTGTTGTGCATGCCACAAATTGTTTAAACCAATACGACATAATTCAATACGTACACAGCACATCCAATTATTTGTATCATTTGGATTTTTTAAACACATACATTTTTGTATCATACAAATAATTATAACAAACATTTAATATATATTTATCTGTATTCATCAATTTTAACCGGTATTTAACAATGCGTATTTTTCTTGTAACGAACATAGGGTATCTACCAAGCTCATAATTTGTCATGCCATTAAGCGTACATGTTTTAACATTTAATATACGTTTACAATATTCAATATGTACTCTCTCAATTTCAGGGGAGTTATGAAAACCCCATACCTCACATCCGTAACAGAGCACACTATTAATGTATGTGTCGAATAATGATAACATAGTACAAATGTTAAAATAATATGGTTTTATGTTTCTAAACAATGCAAACATAGCTTTTCTTCCTTACCCCGCAACATGCTTTTGGGCCACAGAAAATTTAACGTTAAAATTAAGTATAACACCTAATACGTAAACCTATCTACAAAATCAACTTGAACATCATTATAAAACCATTTTTCATTTTCTTTTACAATTCCACCCTTTCTAAAAACTACAATTTTGGTTTTATTTATATTTACACATAATTTCCATTTTTCAGTGTAACAGTATAATGTATTTAATATATCTTGCAAACCTTTAATTGTATCTGATAAAATCACCATATCATCAATAAAAATAAACTTAATTCTTTTAATTCTATAGGTTGACAACAATTATTTAAAAATTCCATTTCACACGGTCTGTTGAGTTCCAATTCAGTGGTTTTAAATTTCGTATTTAAACATGAGAAATGTAAATATATGTGTTATTTGACTCCATAAATTTCGCAAATATGTATTATCTTTCCTTATTTATGACGCTTTTCGTTGTGTTTGTAAACCATGCTTTATGTTTGGAATCCAAATTGTGTAATATATCATATATAATGGATGACGATATCATATGTGACTGTTCTGCCCGTGGACTTACCAGTATTCCTCGTGACTGTCCAGGTAACACAACACAGCTGATCATGACCGGAAACAACCTGTATTTGTTGGATAATGGTGCATTTATTCATTTTCCTAAACTACAATATCTTAACGTGGAAAACTGTAACATTTCAAAAACAGGACAAACTCCGTTTACCAAATTAGATTTATTAAGAGAGTTGAACATCAACAACAACCGATTGTCAGCATTTCAGTGGAACATTTTGAAGCCATTAGTTACCTTGCAGACTCTCTGGATATCCCACGACTTATTAGCTACTTATCCTGAACAGTCGTGGTTAGATCTTTCAAAAATAACACATGTTTATACAAATGGAGGCCCCGCTGAAATGTTTGGAAATGTGTTTACTGCCATGGAAAGTTTAATTTATCTTTATCATGGAATACAATCGTGCGATATTCAGATTTTGTATAATTTTACGTTCGAAGCGTTTACAAACATTTCAATAAAAACTTTAATATTTGAATCGACCTGTAGCATTTATTCTGTCGAATTAGACGCTTTTCTGCCATTACAGTCGATATCAAAACTTTCAATTTCAGATCAAAGGAGAATGCGCATGTCAAATATGCTTCCAGCATTACACGTTTTCAAAGATCACAAGATGGAAGAAATCAACTTATCAAGCGATTTCCGTGCGCGCGGCGAGTCTATCATAACGCCCAGGTTGTTTTCCTACATTGGAGATATATGTGTCAAATCCATCATACTTTCAAATAATGCAATAAAGATTTTCGAAGGAGACGCTATACTGAACATGAAATATAAAACATGTTTGGAAAACCTTGATTTGAGTTACAATAAATTTGATTATCATGGGTTGTTCGCTATAGCAGTTATAAAACTATTAAGTAACCTGAAGAGCATTAACTTGGCTAAAGAGCATGCCATACCGAATGATTTTACAATGGTCGGTCAAAGCATTTCAATAAATCTTCCGAATTCATTGGAATATGTTGATATGTCATATCTTGGTAATACAAAATCTACTATTAATAGTATTAATATAACTGCAAACAATTTACAATTCTTTGATTTAGCAGGAACATATTTTTTGGACTGTAATTATAAATGGTATGGACTACATAATGTTAAAGTACTAAATTTCTCCGACGCTCAATGCTCATCAATAGACAGCAGATTTTTAAACACATTCAAAAATGTCGAACGTTTAGTAATGAAACATGCATCACTTGGTATAGGTTTAATTGGTTTAGACAAACAAGGAGCCTTCTTGCGAGGGTTAAAATCATTACAATATATTGAATTGTCCGACAATAAATTTACTAAACCATTCACTAACGAAATGTTTAGTGATCAGTTTGACTCTTTACTGTCGTTGGTGATAGATCATAATTTGTTCAACCATATTCCAGTAATACTTTCAAATTTTCAGAAACTTCAGCGGATGGACCTGAGAAACAATAAAATACGTTTTTTGACACAAGTTGAAATAGAAGATATTGAAAATTTAAATAAAAAAATGCATTCGAAGAAGTTGCGTTTATTTCTGGACGGAAATCCAATTCTATGTAATTGTGATTCTCTTCATTTTATTGAATGGATATTTTCAACAACTGTACTCTTTGATCGTGAAGGGAATTATCGCTGTCTATATACCGATGGAAGCTATAAAACTACTCGTCAAGTGTTTGAACAAATAGAAGATGTGAAAATAAAATGTGTGTCTCAATTGTGGCTTATTTTAGGTGTAACTTTCTCATCGGCTCTTATACTGGTTGTTATTTTAAGTAGTGTTGCTTATAGATATAGAATTTCCTTACAATATTGCTGTCTGGTTACTAGAGGATTATATCGCCATTACCGGAAGTTAGACGGTGATTCCACGGAGTACCAATACGATGCTTTTGTCGCCTACAGTGCTAAGGATTATAAATGGGTGTATGGACCACTTCAAACTTATCTGGAAAAAAATCAAGGCTTCAAACTTGGACTACATGAAAGAGATTTTGAAGCTGGAAAATATATTGCTGACAATATAATTGACGCTATCAATACGAGCAAAAAAATAATCTTTGTGATTTCAAGTTCATTTCTGGAAAGTGACTGGGGTCAGTATGAATTAGATATGGCAAGAATGCACATGTTTCAACAGAATAGAGAAATGTTAATAGTCATTATATTGGAGGATGTGAGTATCAGTAGAATGCCTGCACGTCTGCTACAAATATGGGAGAGCATCACGTGCCTTAAAGCAGACGACATTGTCCGTGAATGTTCAAATCCTGATTGCAGTCATATATTTTGGAAAAGATTAAAACAAGCCCTGTCTGTATGAAGATAGTTCTAATTGTGATAAATTGACATTGTTACCACGTGGTATATACATGTCATAGTGCATTGTTTTAAATATTAGATTTTAAAACACTTTGTATACGCTATAAAACCCAACATCACTTATTACTACTGAAGATAATACTGGAGATTACAAGTAAAGCACTGATTTATAACTGTCTAAATAATTATTATAACTATGTTGTTCACTCAATATTTTCTGTAGTATGTCCCTTTAGTAGTTTTTGACTTTTCGATGAGACCGGATGGTGTATATATATGTTACAGTAAATTTGTAAGATTACTGAAATTTACAGTAATAATCTAAAATTACAGGCCACTTTAGCAATTTTGTAGAATCACTAAAAATTTCAGGAATTTTACAAAATTAATGAAATTGTAATTAGGAATTTGACAAGTTTATTGAAATGTATTTACTTGCTTTAATATTCGAACAACAAGAATAAAGAATAATGTTAACATTAATTCGCTAATACTATATGAAGCAATACTAAAAATGCAACATAAGCTTACGGTGTTGAACTTGTTCATGTATTTTTTTCATTCAATGACTTATTTGTTTCCTGCTTATCTTGACATTGGATCAATACGATGTCAGTTTAACATTATTTATTAAAGTTTCAAAAACTGTATGACACACACAAACTTAGATGACTCAAATTATGAAATAGTAATATTATGATAATTTATTTTGACAAGACAGGTTTGGGTGACATCTACTCTTGCATAACTTGCCCGCTTTACGACATGCACATCGATTTTGCCCACAACAATTTTTGCCGGAACAGCCACACTTCTGAAACGCATGACTATCACAAATTGAATTCAATCTGACCGCTTGTCGGAACGAAATGAAATTGTCCGCTAAATGTCAAGAGGGCTTAAGAAATAAACTATCAGTAGGCTCGAACTGATCTCTCGTATATGATCCTAATAGTATGCCCTGTTTTGTGCTATAACCTTTTTCAGTCTTGCTTTGCACTACAGCCATAATGCTTTGACATGTTTATATTGTTTAGAAACGTGTTGTATCATTTGTCTTATCGTCATATTTATTTTGGTCATACCACCTTTTTTCTGCTATTAGTGGTGGTTCGTTTTGCTCAATATGTAGTTATCTGTGTAGTGTCTTGTAGGCCATTGTTTGTTCCTTTGTCGTCTTTCTTTTGACTATTGTGTTGTCTGTCCTTCTTCAAGTTGCAGCTTCTGGTTGGTCCTTTGGTATCTTCAAACTTCTCTTATAACCATTTCAAAATATCAAGATTTTGTGAAATATTTATACTTTATTTGGATTTATTGTTACTGTTATTTGAAATAATAATTAATTAACCTAAAGATTACATCAAGACATTTGACTGGGAACCTGGCTTGTGATACCATATACATTCCCTTTCTCTTTCCCTCTCGGCTTAAGTTATGAATTTACCATCCATTTTGAAAAAAATATAATTTATAATGCAATTTAAATTTTGGTGAACAAAGTGAATATTGAACTGATAGACAAGAAACATTGTGTATTTAAAGACATATCGGTTTAGTTAAACAATTTCCAAGATTTGCCAATGCTGATTAATCATAGACTAGAGCTGTGTATCAAAAATAAAAAATAATCAGTTCATATCTTAAATATACATACACAAAGAAGTACAATTATAGGGATACAAATTAAAAGTTATAATGTGAATTTCAACTAGACGTCCATTATGTCAATTTAAAAGAAAATCAATTCAATGTGAAATCGATCAAAATTGGTTGAGAAAAGCTTATCTTATTGATTAAGGCAATATTAACAGAAGTAGATCGCATATGTCAATACCTGAATGACTTAGCTTTGAAAATTACAACATAAACACTTGGACGAGGTGTACTCGATACAACATTATGTGATAAAGTTTGTCAGTGACATACAGCAGGTCGGTGGTTTTCTCCGGGTACTCCGGTTTCCTGAACAAATGAAACTGACCTCCACGATGTATCTCAAATATTGTTGAACGTGGTGTTAAAACATCATAACACTAACCCCTATCGTTCATTGTAACTTTATATATCATTTGAATTTTTTTTTTATTTGCTTATAAATTTGCTTGTGTTATTCCTTCTTATTGTTATTTCAGATTTATAAATTTCAAGATGTATTTTTGTATAATGGCTATTGTTTTGAATTTCTGTCGGATGGAATGATGATATAGACATTCTATTGAGAACATTACACACATGCACTCAGGTCTCATCGATGATTCAAAACTACTAAAGAGCCGAACGACAGAAAATATTGTGAACAACATACATACACAATATTTTATATGAAGTTAGTACATACACACACTACTGAAATTTTGAAGATACCAAAGGGGTAATCAGACGGGGTAAGTTGTAAGATACCAAAGTATCGAGTACAACTCGCCTTAGCTGGGTAAGAACTCACAACGTAGAGGAATAGGCAACACAATGCCCAACAGAAAAAAGTACAAACAACGATCTACAAAACATACATATAACACAAAAGATCGAATAACATGAACCCTACTATAAACCGGGGTTGGACTCATGTGCTCCGGAAGGGTAAGCAGTTCATGTTCCACTAGTGTCACTCGTCGTGTTAATCTAGTTACAAAACCGGTAATAAGTCATGAATAAGGAATGGGCCGGGAAATGCTTACGAAAAATGGAACATATTCATGGTCATTTGTGACACATATATTCCATACCGGTCAACCAGGTCATGGTGGCGACAATCAAAATTTCGAATTGATGACTTCAACTTAATCAAGATGAATCCTTGTTAGCAGCAACCTTCTATTAAGGGAAGCTTGATAGTAACCACAAGCTATGGAATATCGTTTCAACTGATAAATATATACTCCATATACAGATGCTGCTGGAAAAATGCTACAATTGGAAAATTGAAATAATCTCTTTTGTCGTAAAGTTTCTTTCTTAATAGCCCCTCACTATTAAATGACATATAAATGCAATGTAGCGAATAATTACCACAGGAACAACTGCTATAGAAAACATCGGTGAAATAATGCAATTAGACAGAAATTCATTCAGTCGTGGGTTGACACATTGATAAAATTTTACTTATAATGAAAGAATGCACTTTATAAATGCCACACTTAGATATCTAGTTACAAACTTGTTTTATAAAAACAATTGTTTAACTATTTAGCTTCGTGTAATATTGGGAATGTTGTACAACCCAATTTGACTCACATTGAAGATATTCATTTCATAAATAACTAAATTTGAGTTAATTGGTTGATTGTTGTTTTGTTTTTATTTATTTATGCTTTGTTTTTGTTTTTGTTTTTGTTTTTATTTATATTTTTTCTGTTTTTTTTTGCTATGACTTGTTTGTTTTTGGTGGTGTTGCTTTTAATTGAAGGGGTGGGGAGGACTACATATTTTACCTGTTTGACAACTTGTGGAATTCCCTACACATACAAATCCTTTTCGGGCAATGTAAACTAATATATCGAATTCGTCGTGTGTTGTCCTAAAATGGTAAATGTCTATGTCTTTAAGTTGTAGCTTATTATTAAAATATAGAACGGATTTCGGACAGCGCTGAACTGTATGCACGCCTTTTCGGAAAGTAGGTGTCAGATTTTGCAACGTTGCCCAAAGTCAGTTCTGGAGATCTCAAACTAAGATATTTAGACTTAATTGCAGAGTTGAGAAAAATGGACATTTATCACATTTAAGGACTAGTATATAGAAATGTAAATCCATGATCATGAACTATATAATTGTAGAGAAGTATTTAACCATCAGAACCAAAGCAATTTCTTCAATCGACAAGCAAAGCAAATGGATTGATATTAACAGCAAGTCTTGGTGTCAGTTGGATTTGAGAATTCCGCAAGCTTAGAGTAAAAAATTCCACAAGTTTACAAACAAGTGAAATTCATAGCTCTACTGTAAAAGGATAATCCCACAAGGAAACCTTAAATGCATCGTTTCACTGCGCAGTTTACCTTTACATTTGTCTATTTTTTACATTATAAATATATTTTATCATGCGATATCTTTCGCGGAACATCTGAAATTGAGACGAAAAAAACCCAAATAAAAGTACCTTTCCTTTATTCAAATATACCGAGGTATATAATGGTATTTTCTGTCATATATTATTACTTCCTGGCTGTTGTGAATGTGTTTAACTTATTACACATTTTTTTGCATTTAATTGAACTTTTATTATTACGTCACAATATTATACAATTATTGCCTTTTGATTACATCAATAGTTATAGATTATTATATGGCATTTTTCATATGACATGTCATATCAACCCGAGATCATTTTCAGAAACCATAGCTCGATATAGGATATGATGCAATAATGTCATATTGTGTCTACGTTATTTGCATTAATAGGCATAATCTTTATACAGTTACACATATGCAACAACACAAGATGATTTAATCTTTGGTTCATAAAGGAGTGTCATCATTCGTTGCATAAAGAGCATTTTCTATATTGTCTTCATTATCCATTTTGACTGTAGCAGACGACGGTAGTAAGCAAAGGTACATTAATAACGAAAACTTATCGGACCGGAAAATGCGAAATCCGGCCAAAAAAAATAAAAAATTCCAAAAAAGACATCATAATTGTGGAAAAATTAAATACTCAATCTCATGCAAAATTTCCGACCGCCATTTCGAAAAATCCATTGTACATCCCATGTAAAACGGCACACAATATTACATAGCACATAGTCGAGTGGTCCTGCGGCTTACACAACTGATGAGATATGATACCAAACATTGTGAAAACTTTAGACCAAAATATAATTGTCAAAACAACCTCTCGTCATATGTAGGCAAGGGAAATATCTTTTGGTATAATGTGTTGATATCTTATATTTTGAAAGATAAGATGAGACGATGCCTTAAAACAATTTGTAAGAGTTTGAAGATAACACAGGGGTAATTAATTTAGTACGATCCTGTCAAATTATTCAAACGTACAAAGCTTGTCCTGCCATAAATACCCATCTATAAAATAATCAAGATTGCTTTGCACATATCAGGTCAAAAGCAAAACACACACATTTGTATTCTTTTACGCAAATTTCAAAATGACCTTCATATAATATACCTTGAACATCAGAAGCTACGGAAGTCGCCCGAGGATCAGCAGGGATGTAAGCTTTGGGTGCCCCAATTAAATTAGCAAAAATAATCGTCTGGCCCATCAACTTTCGGGAATTTTCAAGGTTCAGGTGCATTCCAGTCAGTAACATGACATCCTTCAATTCCTCTCCCGTAAGCTTCAAAAACTCTGTGGCTAGTTCGTTCAGACTATAATTAACTAGAGGATTATCTTTCCTCAGTCTAGCAAAATTATCCACGTCGATATCAGTCTCCTCTGTCGATTTAAACTTTAAAATCATAGGAAGATGGCCCTTGCCTATCAAAGTATGCCTCGGCTTCAAAATCAAGTGAGCCATCTACAAAACAAAATTAAATACTTGTATTGCACAGATCAAGTGAACATAGCATCGAATAAGTTTGAAGTGGACCATACACCCATTTATAATCCTTAGAACTATAGGCTACAAAAGCATCGTATTGATACTCCTTTGAATCACGGCATAACTTCCGGTAATGGCGATATAATACTGTAGTGCCCAGACAGCAATATTGTAAGGAAATCCTATATCTATAAACAATACTATTTAAAATAACAACCAGTATAAGGACCGATGAGCAAGTTACACCTAAAATAAGCCATACTTGAGAGACACATTTTATTTTCAGATCTTCTATTTGTTCAAAGACTTGACGAGTAGTTTTATTGCTTCCATCGGTATATAGACAGGGATAATTCCCTTCACGATCAAAGATTACAGTTGTTGAAAATATCCATTCAATAAAATGAAGAGAATCACAATTGCATAGAATTGGATTTCCATCCGGAAATAAACGTAACTTCTTCGAATGCATTTTTTTATTTAGATTTTCAATATCTTCTATTTCAACTTGTGTCAAATTACATATTTTATTGTTTCTCAGGTCCATCCGCTGAAGTTTCTGAAAATTTGAGAGTATTACCGGAATATGGTTGAACAAATTATTATCTATCACCAACGACAGTAAAGATTCAAACTGATCACTAAACGTTTCGTTAGTGAATGGTTCGGTAAATTTATTGTTGGACAATTCAATATATTGTAATGATTTTAACCCTCGCAAGAAGGCTCCCTGTTTGTCTAAGTCAATTAAACCAATACCAAGTGATGTATGTTTCATTACTAAATGTTCGACACTTTTGAATATGTTTAAAAAGCTGATGTCTATCGATGAGCATTTAGATTCTGAGAAATTTAGTACTTTAACATTATGAAGTCCATACCATTTATAATTACAGTCCAACAAATATGTCCCGGCTAAATCAAAGAATTGTAAATTGTTTGGAGTTATATTAATGCTATTTATCGAATCGGGTAGATTACCAACATATGACATATCAGCATATTCCAACGAATTCGGAAGATTTATTGAAATGCTGTTACCGACCACTGTAAAATCAGTCGGTATGCCATGCTCTCCAGACAAGTTAATGCTCTTCAGGTTACTAAATAGTTTTATAAATGGTATGACATACCACCCGTGATAATCTACATCTAAACGTGGAAAACTGTAACATTTCAAAAACAGGACAAACACCGTTTACCAATTTAGAATTAATAAAATAATTGAATATCAAACACAACCCATTGTCGGCATTTCAATGGAACATTTTGAAACCATTAGTTAGCTTGCAGACTCTCTGGATATCCCACGACTTATTAGCTACTTATCCTGAACAGTCAAGGGCAGATCTTTCAAAAATAACACATGTTTTTACAAATGGAGGCCCCACTGAAATTTTTCGAAATGTGTTTACTGCGATGGAAAGTTTAATTTATCTTTATCACGGAAAAGAATAGTGCGATATTCAGATTTTATATAATTTTACGTTTGAAGCTTTTTCAAACATTTCAATAAAAACTTTAATATTTGAAACAACTTGCCGCATTTATTTTGTGGAATTAGACTCTTTTCTGCCATTACAGTCTGTATCAAAACTTTCAATTTCACATCAAATGAATATGCAGATGTCAAATATACTTCCGGCATTCCACGTTTTCAAAGATCACCAGATGGAAGAAATCAAATTATCAGGAGATTTTCGTTCTCGCGGCGAGTTTATCATAACGCCCAGGATGTTTTCTTACGTTGGTGATATATGTGTCAAATCCATCATACTTTCAAATAATGCACTAAGGCTTATTGAAGGAGACGCTATAATTGACATGAAATATAAAACATGTTTGGAAAACATTGATTTGAGTTACAATAAATTTGATTTTCACGGGTGGCTCGTTTTAGCAGACATGAAACTATTTAGTAATCTGAAGAGCATTAACTTATCTGGTGAGCGTGTTATACCGCATGACTTTACAATGATCGATGTAAGCTATGCAATAAATTTGCCAAATTCGTTGGAATATGTTGATATGTCATATCTTGGTAATACACAAACTACTATTAATAGTATTAATATAACTGCAAACAATTTACAATTCTTTGATTTTACAGGAACATATTTTTTGGACTGTAATTATAAATGGTATGTACTACATAATGTTAGAGTACTAAATTTCTCCGAATCTAATTGCTCATCGATAGACAGCATTTTTTTTAAACACATTCAAAAATGTCGAACGTTTAGTAATGAAACATGCATCACTTGGTATTGGTTTAATTGACTTAGACAAACAGGGAGCCTTCTTGCGAGGGTTAAAATCATTACAATATATTGAATTGTCCGACAATAAATTTACTAAACCATTCACAAACGAAACGTTTAGTGATCGGTTTGACTCTTTACTGTCATTGGTGATAGATAATAATTTGTTCAACCATATTCCGGTAATACTTTCAAATTTTCAAAAGTTGAAATAGAAGATACTGAAAATCTAAATAAAAAAATACATTCGAATATACGTTTATTTCTGGACGGAAATCCAATTATATGCAAATTTGATTCTCTCCGTTTTATTGAATGGATATTTTCAACAACTGTACTCTTTGATCGTGAAGGGAATTATCCCTGTCTATATTCCGATGGAAGCTATAAATCTACTCGTCAAGTCTTTGAACAAATAGAAGACATGAAAATAAAATGTGTGTCTCAATTGTGGCTTATTTTAGGTGTAACTTTCTCATCGGTTCTTATACTGGCTGTTATTTTAAGTAGTGTTGTTTATAGATATAGAATTTCCTTACAATATTGCTGTCTGGTTACTAGAGGATTATATCTCCAGTACCGGAAGTTAGATGGTGATTCAAAGGAGTACCAGTACGATGCTTTTGTAGCCTATATTTCTAAGGATTATATATGGATGTATGGACCACTTCAAACTTATCTGGAAAAACATCAAGGCTTAAAACTTGGACCACATGAAAGGGATTTTGAAGCTGGAAAATATATTGCTGACAATATAATTGACGCTATCAATACGAACAAAAAGATAATCTTTGTGATTTCAAGTTCATTTCTTGAAAGTGACTGGGGTCAGTATGAATTAGATATGGCGAGAATGCACATGTTTCAACAGAATAGAGAAATGTTAATAGTCATTATATTGGAGGATATGAATATCAGTAGAATGCCTGCACGTCTGCAACAAATATGGGAGAGCATCGCATGCCTTGAAGCAGACGACATTGTCCGTGGATGTTCAAATCCTGATTGCAGTCATACATTTTGGAAAAGATTAAACCAAGCCATGTCTGTATGAAGATAGTTCTAATTGTGATAAATTGACATTGTTACCACGTGGTATATACATGTATTAATTCATTGTTTTAAATATTAGATCTTAAAACACTTTGTACACGATATAAACCCCAACATCACTCATTACTACTGAAGATAACACTGGAAATTACAAGTAAAGTACTGATTAATAGTTGTCTAAATAATTATTATAATTATGTTGTTCATAATATTTTCTGTTGTTCGGCCTTTTAGTAGTTTTTGACTCATCAATGAGACCGGAGTGTATGTGTGTAATGCTCTGTATATATCATATAATTATGTTTATATCATCATTCCATCCGACAGAAAATCAAAACAATAGCCATTATACAAAATACATCTTATAATTGGTAAAATGTGTAAAATAACAATAAGAAGGAACAACACACATTAATCGGTGAATAGAATAACACATTCAAATGAATGAATGCACTTTATAAATGCCACACTTAGATATATTCGTTTGATAGTAATTCTTTTTAACTCTATATCATCATGGAAATCGTGTAATATTGGGAATGAAAAATGATGTTGTACTATCAATTTGACCCACATTGTTGATATTCATGCGATGACTAACTAAATTTGATTCGATAATGTTTATTCCAAAGGAAGAGAAGCAGAGAAGAAGAAAGTACAAGAGATGTAGTGCAGCCTTTTTAAACCTAGGTATAAAAACTATACTGTTGATCAGGTTTAATTTGATAAAATATGGCATCATCGCATAAATTAACAATTAAATATGTATTAAGAATATAACATAAATATACAAATTTCAAACATCTAAAAACGGGAAAGACTTCATTTAAAACTTCCTTGTAACTTCGCCCTGTTAGACAGAGGTATAAAAACGATAGTGTTAAAAAGGAATTGACTGCTCTTTATATCTCAAATTGCTTCCCATGCAAAATTTCTGGTTGTATTAGTCTGTGCAATTAAGAAATACTATAAATTATTAATTGTACTAT